>VMDO01003757.1:0-136542 GCA_007922755.1 Pedetes capensis
CCACCAGAAGGAAATTCTTCCCTTGTACACCACCCATCCTCTCAGGCTGTCCATCCTCCAAGGCTGGTTTCCTTAACTCCACTGACTCTTCTTACTGGTTTACTGGCTCTTTGCTCCTTGACTCTGGTTTATGTCCCATTCTTCTTAAAGTGTCCTTAAACTTGGGGGCTAAATTAGAAACCTCTGCTATATATTCTCTTCAAAACTGTATGCTTTCCTTCTGTAACATTCTCATTTGTACTTGTAAGAGCCTTTGTTAGAGCCTTGACACAGAGCTTGGCACTCACAAGGCACTTAATTTATACTTGTTGAATAAATTAATGAGTGCTTTGTATATGCATTGGCTCCTTGCAACCTGTTGCTGAGCCCTGAGCCATGGATGTTAGTTGCCCTCTACTGTCACCCTGGGCATCCAGCCTGCTGCACAGACTCATTCCCTGTCTTTTCAGGTCTGTAATCCAAGATGAACCACAGCCCTGGCTTTAGGTAGGAAAGGAGGTCAGATCTCTACCCTCCCAAACAGCTGACCATCCCCTTGGCACATCAACAGAATATCCTAACTGGTTGCCTTAACTGGTAGTTAAATAGCTTAATGTTCCCCTAGAGTGGAACTCTCTTAGGAACTTGTGAGTCTCAGCCCCACCAATGTTTATTGCCATTACTGTGGACTGTCTTCCTTTAGGTAACTTGCTTTCAGTTCTGTGCTTTCACCCATTTTCCAGATTTTAGCTTGCCCTACAGGTACCATTTTAATCTTGTGTTTTGGATCTCCTGTTTGTTTCTGGTCTCTGGTTGCTGATTTATGGCTCCCTCTTGTGGATGTTGGCTGGGATTTGACACTTTAGTGTATTCAGCATAACTTGGCTCTGACCCCCTCATTTCTAAGAGAGCAGAGGTTCAAATAATTATAATATTCTGATCTAGTAATGTCTCTAAGGAAAAATAAGAAGACAATATAGAACTGAACAATTATGAGTCTTGCTAACATAACAATTCTGTTAATAAAGCAGAAATTCAAGTGAACTAATAAGCTGTTAGCATCACTATGGATTTCAGCTACTATCTAGTTTCTCTCAGAATTTTACAGATCACAAAAGTAACTTGTATAAAGTCAGTGGCAAAGTAGAGACTGGAACCTCATCACTTCCATCTCTCAGAGAAATGCTTTCTTTTTCTTGATAATATTATGCTTCCAGATGATTTTTTTTTCTTTTGAACTGAGCACTCAAAGTATATGTAGATTTGTTAGTTTTCAAGGGGTCAAAATGTGAAAGGGCTTGCAGGAATTGTCAAGGAACTTGTATTCTATCCTAAAGGTTTTGGGGAGTTTCTGATAGCACTTGTGTTTTAGAAAATTTATCTTTGATACCTCACTGTTCTATGCTTCTGTAGTATATGTCATGTCTCGATCTCTACCTGTCCACATTTTGATATTAGCTAGTAACATAAATTATAAAATTGCTAATTATGTAATGTGGAAGTTGGTTTAGAGGTTTCTACACTTAGATTTCACATACTGTAGCATATGTCTATACTTATGGTTTTGAAGTCCTTTCTTGTATTACAAAGGAAATGAATTCCAGGATGGTATAGAGCTTCTGGCAAGAATAATATTTCAACTTCATTCTTGGAGCAAAGACTGTTGTTTCCCTTAGTCTGGTACAAATTATGATTCTTAACACTGGATTTATTTTTTATAGAAAGCTATACGTTTATTTTAGAAATTACCATTAGCAACAGCTAAAGCCAAGGCCAAATACTAATACAATGTTTCAATGGCAAACACTCTATTGTCCCAAGTTTCAGTATATTTTTGTATAATCCATTGAATAGTGTTGCCCTCACTTTGACTGAGGCATAATTGACAAATAAAAATTGCATTTATTTAAGATGTACAATTTGATGTTTTGATATAAATATACATTTTGAAATGATCACTGTGATAAATCTCATTAACATATGCATCACTTCATATAGCTTCTTTCCTCCTTTCTTTCCTTCCTCCTTTCCTTCCTCCCTCCCTTCTTTCCTTTCTTTTTTCCTTCCTGCCTTCCTTCCTTCTTTCCTTCTGTCCTTCCTTCTTTCCTTTCCTCCTCCTCTTCTTCCTCCTTCTCCTCCTCTTACTCCTTTTCTTCTTCTCCTCCTCCTCTCTCTTCTCCTTCTTTTCTCCCCCCCCCCTTAATGTTGTTACTGATGGTTATGGAAAAATGAGGGGAAATTCTGTTCTCACAGATGCTGGACTTCCCTGAAGTAACCAAGAGATTTCATACTGATCCTGTAAGTTAACAACAGGTTATATAAACTTTCTCCTATTTTTTTACTTTGAATTATGCTCAAATTGGCAAGTTCCAGAAGCATAATTTTATGATTCAATCTAACATCACTCATTTTCATTGATCAAATCAATGCAAATCTGAAACTCCTAGAGGTACCTGGAATAAAACAACCAATATGCTGAGAACTTTATGTGCATTCTCTTCAACAAAATAGAAACACATATACTAAATTTGACTTAGAGGACAAAGAGAGGATGCCAAATATAAAATATCAAACATCTGAAGCCAGATTCATGACTGGGGCATTAAAGCTAAGGGATTCAATTCACAACTAGGGTATCATTGGCATCTGGGTAGCACAATTCTTTGTTGTATGAGAGGCCCCCCCAAAGACAGAAATTTTAGCACTCAGACCCTGACCTCCAAGAACCCTAAGCACCCATTATTTAACACACAATGTCAATTAAAGGCATTCAGTCCATTTATACGGGCTTTATGACAACCATTCTTTCTTTATGCAAACCTCATTCTAAAAAGAATTTCAGAGGAATTATGTCAACATTTTTGTCCAAGGCAAAATTCCTAATCAATCTACTTCACCACTCAGTGAATGGAGCTCTTCAGGCCACTGTGTGGATGAGGAGGACTGAGGGTTATGTATGATCTACTCTTTTCTCTCCCACTAACTTGAGACACAACTGTGTATCCATATAGGGCCATATCCATAGCAGTGGAAGAGCGCTGGCTTCTAAACTAAAGTGGGCTAGGAATTACATGCAGTGTTTATTATAATACAGGTCTTAGTCTAGTAGGTTTGGGCCAGAGCAAAGATATTCATTTTAGAGAATCACTCCAGATAATTGTGATTCAAGTTGCCTCCTGTCCATCCTTTGCTTTATACACTGCCTTACAAAATTTTAATGCCAAGAAAACTCTTATAGATCCATTGGCAATAGAAATCCCTTTAACAACAGCATGTAGGGGATGAGAAAGGTTCTTAGCTAAGATGAGGCAGTATTGGAGGAAGAGAAGCAGCGGTCTCATCTTAAGTAGGAGTCTTTTAGCAGTGGGCTAGAGCTCAGACCTAATTGGAAGGAAAGGAAATAAATAGCTTGGTCCCTTGGGAGTGGTCACAGTTTATGGGTCCTGTGTATCATCTTCAGGAGAGAGGATCCATGTGTTGCTGTGGAAAAGAGTCCCTTTTTCAGATTCTTGATCTCATTGATAAGGGAGTTTAAAGGTGGACACAGGTGGGAGGGACTCAGTCAGGGAGAGCCAGAGTACTCTGAGCAGGAGGGAAAGTAGGCTTGAGATTTCAGCATGTGTTGAGAGAAAGGAGATGGAAAGAGGAGGGAGGGGGGAAATTATGCTTCCTGAGTTAGGTGTCAGAGAGCCGCAGGCTCAGCAATGAAAGTCTGCAAGCAACTACACCGAGGGGCAGGGCTTTGGGGTATGTAAGTACATATCTCATAGGGGACAGTTATTCCTCCCATTTCCTTATCTTGTCCTCAAGTGTATCATATTTCTTTTCATCTTTTGGCTTTAGACTCATCTTCTTTAGGTTGTAAAACAGAATTTTCTCTTTAATTCAGGAGGGGTCTTATCTCGAAGGAGGTCCCTGACAAAGTCTGGACATGGGAGGCACCCTTTGTCTTCATATGTAAAGGGTGCTACTGTCCACCAACCATGCCATTTGTGCCAGAGGATGCTGGCATATTTATATTCATATGTCCCAAAGAGTGCCTGGGAAGCAGGTGTCTGCAGAGGGCCCTTGTGAATTCCCGTTCTTCCTGCCTAGTAACCCCTCTCACATGTAGAATGATACAAGAATATCCTTACTCATGAATGGATTAAAAAGGTGAAAAGAAGTAGGGGTCTCTTGTGCTGTGTTGGAGAGGAAGTCTGTGTTTATCCACACATTCCTCAGTCCTTCTTGGGATAACTTCCCAAACTGCAGGGTCTTATTAGAAAATGTATGGGCTGATCCTCTGTAGAGGGAAGGCATCATGTAAAACCAATTAAAAATGGCAGGTTACTTCCTACAACCACCTCTCACAGTCCCTTATTCATAGGACAGACACACTTGAAAAAGGAGATAAATTTGTCTTTAGAGTTCCATTTCCCTTTCCTCTCTCTGTGTTGGCATTCCTCTTCTTTCTGCCACCTCAGGCCTTCTAAGGAAGACCCTCAGTCCAATTTTTCCAGAACTTTGTTCTTAGTAGTCCCTATCTACTTCTCATTGGTGGCTTAACTAAAATACAAGTTCAAATTTTTCTCTGGGAGGTACTTATTCAAGTGGTTCCTGAAGAAAATAATAATAATAAGCCTACGAAAGATAAAATTTCAAATGGTGAGTTCCGGCACCCAGGTGAATACATCTTTTGGGTCATCTGTTCCATAGACCCAAAATAAAACAAAATACCATATATAAGGTTTATTATGTTCAAGCCTGAGTCAGAAATTTATTTATCTCATATCAAAATACTGAAAGGGAGCTTGAATAACCATGACGCTATAGGCTTTCAGACACATCTATGTTTTGACGCCTGGAGAAATGAGATTTCCCCTCCTTTGCACAAATTTCCATAAAGAAGGTTACAATAAAAAACTAAGCTACTTAATCACAGTGAAGCGTAATGTACTATCATCTCACTCTCTCCTGGACTATAACAGTATTGTACTAAACTACACTGACTCTTGCCACCCTTTGCCATTGTTTTGCCTCCTCTTCTCTATCCCTAGCACCTGGCAACTTATTTGGCACACTGGAGTCCTAGGGATCTTTTAAAAATGTGAATTATATTACGTCAATTCCCTGCTTCAAACTCTTCTGTGGTTCCCACTATTCCTATGATGAAGACCTGCACAGTCTATAGAACCCTTCACAATCCCAACTTAGCCCATTTCTCCTTTTTACTCTCATCTCCAGCCCCTCTGGTCTCCTTTCATGTCTTCCAACCTACCATCTTGCTCCTGTACCCTCATGGTCTTTACTCAGCTCCTTAGGGCTTTGTATGTGCTGCCCCATCCTACACTGTCCCCTCTCAGTGTTACTTAATGCAATTTTTGGTTCATTGCACCTATCACTGTTCTCTTTATATATCTGTGTGTTTATTTGTGTAATATCTGTTAATTTATTCAGTTTTTAAATTTATTAATCATTCTGTTTTCAAATTCTGATTTGGGAACTAAAAAGTATTAAGTCCGTTATAAAGGAGTTTGGGGACTAGAGTTTTTTCTTGTTAGAAAAAAAAGTTTCTTTTTTTGTTGTAAATAGTAGGGTAAAGAAATAGCAGCAACAGATAGAATAATGAAGTTAAATATTAGAATGAAATTTAAGATGGTGATAAAGGAATGAGAATTGGGGACAGGTTTCAGGAAGGAACCAGGGATCTTATGAGAGATATTCATTTGAAAAGAAAAAGATTGTTCTTTAAATTGTATCAATCTCTTTTTATTTATAAATAAGCCCAAGATTGTATCTTGACTAAACTTTCTCCTAATGCTTAGATTTCAGACAGTACTGCTTACATATGATATGCATAGGCTCTGGGTTCAGTACTGAGATGGAGGGAAGAGGGGGTGGATCCAAAACTGGAGACAGGGGTAGGGGTGGGAAGGGCTCAGCAATTCACATTTTGCAATTTGTATTTTAACAAGCCCAGCACAGAATCGAGGAGTGTTTCATTCTATTGTACCTAGGGTCGCTATGAGTCTGACTCAATTCCAACAACAGCACACATCTTGCTTGCTTTCCAGAGGTTGCTACTGGAGAAGGTTTCAGGTTCTTCAGAGAACCAGCAAATATTTGGTGATCTGAAAGTTCCCTTCAGGTTTTGTTTTGGTTTATAGTGGTGTCGCATAAACTTACATTGGTTAAGTAAACAGGCAACATTTGAACTAAATTTAACCTCTATGTTGTGGTGGATTGCAAAAGTCATTATGCTTTCTGGTTGGTATTTTCATGTTTCTGCTGCTACTTTCGTCCAGAACAGGAAGCGGAAGTTCTAAACTACCAAAAAGGAGACTCTTGGTATTTCCGGGCTCTCTGAGACCAGAAAGTAGCGGAAAAGACAAATCTGACTTGTTAAGAGTTCCAGTTTGATTTTTAAATCAAGGTGCACAGGATCAAAGCTCTCTTAAGTACAGATCTGCATCCCAAACTTTGATAATTATCTAAATAAATAACTTGGAACGCGCTCAACTACTTGTAGTAGGCAGGTGACCAAGATAAAGGGTAAATCAGGGATAAGGCACGGAGCGGGGCAGAGAATTCCCAGCACATAACTGAGAGAAACAGTATTTGAGTTGTGGCTGTCTTCCCTCTTACTTTTCTATGGTATAGGTGATCAAAACTTTTAATAACTTGAAGATTGAACATCTTAGAACCTGAGTAAACCAGGAGAAAATTTCCCCAAACGAGTTCTTTCATTACTATATGTTTAAAAATAGCAGAAGAGCTTTAAGGAGTTTTGCTCTCAAGAATTTTAAGTGAGGTCGAGGCTACCTGATTTAGTTGTCTTGTGTTACATATCTAAAATAAGAGAAGGCATATGGAACAGGCAGAAAATTCAGACCTTGTTTTTACTTTTTTAGCTTAGATTTTCTCTTTCATTTGTTATTTTTTTCTATACAGAAGAATACTTCCATTAAAACAAACTAAAAGAAATTTAGATTACCTTAAAAGTAATGAAGCTTCTAAATGAGTAACTTGTGAGTCAAACAAATGTTTGGTGTGTGGTCGGGAAACTAATAAAGCCCACCAAAAAGGCTAAAATGGAGATGAGAGTTTTCTGCTGTTGCTAGAACTGCCTTGGTAAGTCAGTGTATTGCTGTATCCAAATGAAATAAAACTAGAGGGGTATTTTCGTCATACTCAGGGCTTGTTGTTGTTATTGTTGTTAGGTGCCGTCGAATCGGTATCCAACTCATAGCGACCCTCATAGGGTTTTCAATGGCTGACTGTTTCGGGATTGCCTTGGGAGTGGATTGCCGGGTCCTTCTCCCATTTTTGCGGTGCTGGGAATTGAACTCCGAGACTGCAGCGCAGCACTCTACCAACTGAGCTAAATCCCAGCCGCACTCATGGTTTAGAATCTTTTAAATCACTAGTTTGGCAGTGTTATTCACTGTTAATTATTCAATATTAGGCATAAAATATCTGGACTAAAATAATCACATTAGCCTTTGTTAAATGTATAGATGATAACGTAATACAACAATAGTGTTTATTCTAATAAACAGACTTAAAGTTTCAAATTTCTAACATGATCAGTGTCTCCACTTTACTACCTGACATGGTACTTGTTAGAGCTTCCTTAAATTCTTGCATGCTGTCTGTTTCAACCCTAAAAGAAGCCCATCCATAAGCACTGTTTCCTTGTAGCTTAAGATACTAAGTTTATTTGCAGCACACTCTGAGAACATGTAAAACCCTAATGTTAGCTAAATTCTGGATTCTAAGTTGAGGTCTTCTATGAAACTAATCTTTGCTTTAGATCTCCACCTTGTGGTTAGATGTTTAAAATGTAAATTCTCATGTGTTTGAGGATCCTGGATTACAGATTTTTTTTTTTTTTTTGGAAAGGAAGTCGGAATGGACATTGTCTGAAAATAACTTACTTGAAACTTATGGTTGGATATTTAGAAATTTATGATTCTGACTCAGTGTGCTTCAGAATGAATTTTCCCTCTGAGCCTCCCCACTTTTTTAGTGGTACTAGGGGATGACCTAGGGCTTTGTACATGTTTTGAAAGTGTCTAAAGCCCACCCTTTTAAAAAATATTTTTATTTAATTTTAAATAAAAAAACTTTTTATTTAATTACCTTGAGAAATTAGTCCTGGATTTCTTAAGGATTGAAGGGACTTTGGGGGACCATCTTTTAAATTAATGCTAGTATAAGAGGAGCTGAAGAAGAACCTTGTTCGTTGTATTTTCCCCTACCTTTTGTAAACTCAAATGGGTGACATAAGGGGTCTAGAGCTTGCAGCCTCAGAACACTGGGGAGATCTGTAAGAAACACTCCAATATATGGTTTAACTTGGTCCAAGTCACTAGGTAACAACTATAACCTCCCATGACTCATTTTCCAAATTTCCTCATCACAACATAGAAAATCTGTGTGGCATCCACTGAGTAAACAGCAGTGTTCAACCTTATTGTTGTTACGTGCCATCAAGTCAGTATCCGACTCATAGCGACCCTACTTACAACAGGCGAAACACTTTGTCAGTGCTTCTCTGCTATTCATAGGATTTTCAATGGTGGGTTGATTTTGGGGAGTGGGTTGCTGGGTCCATCTGCCAAGCCTGCAGCACCTGGTGTTCCCATGTGGTTTCCCATCCAAGTACTAACCAGGCCTGACCCTGCTTAGCTTCTGAGATCTGACGGGATCAGATGCCACAGTGCTGTAGGCATGCAGCTTATAGACCATGTAATTCCAGCATGAAATTCATGCAAGGGTGGGCCTGATGTGTTATAGATCACAGGTCAGGGATTTTGGGGTTAGCACGAGACTTGATTTATGGAATTTAGTTAACAAAGCATAATAATATTTTATCATTTTCATTTCTTTGCATATAATCTTTGACCTCTTTTTTTCCCCCATATCTAACAGCAAGTCCTGGTGACTCTACCTTAAAAACCTGCCCACAATAAGAGAATTTCTTGTCACTTCCATCATTCATAGCAACCAGGCTGATCCTATAGGAACATAAGCCTGATTCTTATCAATCCTTTGCTTAAAAACAGCAATTCTTTTCTCACACAGAAGCTCAAGTCCTTATGCTGGAGAATATATACATATATAGGCTGGGGTTTAGCTCAGTTGATGGAGTGATGCTCTGTACTCTTTGAGGACTCATTTGGGCATATACCCAGAAAAGGTTCAATCCCTAGTACAAGAAAATGGGAGAAGGATGTGGCAATCCACTCCTGAAGCAATTCTGAAAACAATCAGCCATTGAAACCCTATCAGGCATGCTGAGTTGGATGCTACTTGAGGGCACCTAACACCACCACCACCACCACCACCACCACACACACACACACACACACACACACACACACACACACACAATCACATTTTCTTTATTCATTTGTTCATCAATAGGCACTTAGGTTGTTTCTATATCTTGAGTGTTATGAATAATACTGCAATGAAAATGGGAAGTAATCTTTATGAGATGAAGGTTTCATTTCATTTGGGCATATACTCAGAAAAGGGATTGCTGGGACATATGGTGCTTTTATCTGTAATCACTTTAGGAATCTCTATACTGTTGAAGCCCTTAATATCTACACTATTTTCCATAAT
Organism: Pedetes capensis; assembly: GCA_007922755.1. NCBI lineage: Eukaryota > Metazoa > Chordata > Mammalia > Rodentia > Pedetidae > Pedetes > Pedetes capensis. The sequence goes on from VMDO01003757.1 coordinate 9,595, forward strand.
GGGTATACCAGTATGCATTTCCATCAATCCTGTATTAGGGTTCCTTATTCTCCACACCCTCACTAACATTTGTTATTTCTTGTCTTTTTGATAGTAACCATCCTAATGGGTATGAGGTAATATTTCGTAGTGGTTGTAATTTGCATTTCTTTCCATACCAGAGATGGGAGCTCTGCCCTTCTTCCTCCAGACCAGCCTCAACTGACAAAGTGTTACCACTTTACCTAGCTCAGAAGCTACATCCACTCAAATTCAAAACTTTATTGCTATCCCCACCACCCTATATTCATTGTTTCTGCATCACCTGCAGCCTGAGAACCCATCTGTAGTGTCACCACCAAGAATAAACACAAATTAAAGCCAGTTATGTCCTGCTCAGACACCTTTAATAGCTGCTGCTTACCCAAATCTAAAACAAAGCCTAACTTTAGACCTCCTCTCTAGGGTGATGCTTGTCCTTTCTACAACCTTCCCTTCTCCCTTTAGTGCTTCTATGACATTTCATCAAAAGAAGGTCCTACACACAAGAAAGCTGAATAAATTTTTAGATACTAAGATCATCAAGGTGAGGGTATATTCAGTGGTAGACTATGTGCTTAATATGTTCAAGGCCCTGAGTTCAATACTCAGAACAACAATAACAACAATGAAAATTGTGATGATTTTCTTTCTGGGGTTTGGTGATAGGAGACCTAACCAAAAATGCTGGTAGTTCTAGAAAATTTGAATGTGGAACACTTGAAGTGCTTTTTACCCTCAGCTCTGGACTTGAGACCAAGACCTGTTGTGGGCTGATGGGAAATTATGCTCTGTTTTCTAGTATAGCTGACTGAACGAACTGGAGCAACCCAGCAGTAGGCAGTCATTGAACTTCCTAATTCTGTTTCCTTGCCTGATAAATGAAGAAAACTAAATCTTATCCTTTGTGGCTTTAAAAACACATATGAAAATATCAAAAGAAGCTCACATACTTAACATTTGACCCACAGTTAATGTTCAGTAAGAGGTAGATATATAGAAAATTATAGCATTGTTATTTTCACTTGTTTTTATGACTTTGAAGATTTATTTTATCCTAAAAATTTAAATGTCTTTTGGACACAATGCATTGAAGAGATTTTTTTGTTTGTTTCTCACAGCAGTAATATATTCTATAATGGTTGGAGTTAGGCATTGGAGAGTGATAAATTACTGGCATACTATTAAATGGGAAAAGCTAATTAGTAACTAATGTTACCAATATTAAGCATAGAATTATTTACTACTTTTGATAGTTGTTGTTGTTGTTGTTGTTAGGTGCCATCAAGTTGTTGCTCGACACATAGCAACCCTATGTACAACAGACAAACACTATTGTCAGTGCTTCTCTGCTATTCATACAGTTTTCAATGGCTGCTTTTTGGGAGTGGGCTACCAAGTCTTTCTCCCAGGCTTAGAGTACCTGGGGTTCCCAGGTGGTCTCCCATCCAAGTACTAACCAGGTCCAACTCTGCTCAGCTTCTGAGATCTGACAAGATTGGACATTACAGTGGTACATGAGAGGCCCACTTTAGGTAGTAGTCACAATAAACTTTAATAAATTAATGTGTAAAATTTGGCAGTTCTTAAAATGAATTGCATATTTTTTTGTTTTAGGCTTGATGTTTAAATTTTAAAAATTGAAACCCAAATTGACCTATAAAAGTTCCCACTACCGATATTTTTCAGTTGATAGATGATAATATATGATTTGAGTTAATATTAATACTGATATTATAAAAATGCTATTAAATTTTACTATAACTGAATAGACTTCATAGTTTGCTAAGTAAACTATCTTCTTCAAATAATTCAACTCTGATCCTTTCTGTCATCTTATCTAATTGTCAACACAAATAACTAGCTTAGTGACTTTTAAAATATATAGTAAAAAGCTTTAGGCTAGGGATGTAACACAGTGGTAGAGAACTTACCTAGCATGTGTAATGCTCTAGGTTCTATATCTAGTAGCACAAAGGAAAAAAATAAAAGCCCTAGACAGGTATGTAATGTTTTTCATTTGCAGGTTAATAAAAGATTAGAGGCATTATATTATTACTATTCACATAATTGTGACAAAATTATTGTAAAATCCAAGATCAAAATTTAATTCTAGACAGAATTCCTTAAGTTACAAATGATTTGCACTGAATCAGAAGGAATATATGCAGCTTTGAAGATAGAGTTTAAAAACTCATTATGCAAAACTTTTATTCGACTAGAAATCTTAACCACACTATCACTGCAGCAAGAAAAGAATAACTATTTAATTGAGTAAAAGACATCTAATTACCATATTGTACATTTTTAATATACATAGCTGATTAACCTCTAAAATGTATTTTATAAGTCACATCTTTGTCTCCATTTAATAGATAAGGAAGCCCAGACTCTATGAATTAAGTGACTTATTTGAAGTCACACTGTGAGCATCACAGCTAGGATTAAAACCCCTTATTTCTCCTTGCAGTGCCAATAAATGGAAAATACAGGATGGATCTAGCCACTCTTGAAATTAGTTCTTGGAAAGAAAGTTAGTATGAGTCCTCATTTTGTAGAGGCAAAGTAACACAAACAAGGGCAAAAAATTGTTATTGGCAAAGCTCTGAGATCCAAAAACATGCTTCAATTGATGGTCTTTTCCATTCTGTTTCCTTAAACAAAACAAGTGACCATTATGGGTAGGTCTGATATAGGACATGGTTCTTTCTCCTTACGTCAAATGAGTTGAGTCTGTGGATATCTTCTGGCAATTATTTTCCTCACATTAATTTAGGAATATTTTATTTTATGCAATGTACCCTCTGAAATTTCAAAGTTATGTGGAAGTCATCAAATGAAACTTGATGGAGTCTTAGAGTACCATTAGGCTCAGTCCTTTATTCTTTGGATAAGGAAATCCTGTAACAAAAGACCTACAGTCATACCACTGCCAATTCCATCAGATCTCGGAAGCTAAGCAGGATCGGGCCTGGTTAGTACTTGGATGGGAGACCGCCTGGGAACACCAGGTTCTGTAGGCTTTGGAGAAGGACCTGGCAACTCACCCAGCCCCAAAAAACAATTAGCCATTGAAAACCCTATGAATAGCAGAGAAACACTGACAATAGTGTGTCCTCTGTTGATATGGACGCTATGAGTAGGACCCAACTCAACAGCATCTAACAATAACAAGATCCAACAAAAATGAGTAGGTCTCTCTAAAGGCACACTTTTAGCAGTACCAAAATTTTGATTAATCTGCCATACTGCTTTAAACATTTATATTTAGAAAAAGGGAAAATTGAAGGAATAAAAAGTTTTTAGTATTCATGAGTTTTTCTCTTTAAAAGATGAATATTTGTACAATGGTGAAACCTTCTATGAAGAGAGATAATTCCCTCCTTTTATGTCTTTTTATTTTTTCTATTTGAATTTAACTGAACTCATCATATCCCTCAAATTTTTTTGTCCATGGACATATGGTCACTAGACTGTGAATTATCAATTAAAATTTAAATTCAAATCAGAATTATTCATACTTACTTTTTCTAAACCTGGGTATGTAAGCCCATCATAACTCACATGGCTTATGGTAAACATGAAATAAGTAGAAATTTGGCTCCAAATGTTGCCAAATGGTCTCTGTGTTCATGAGTACTGCATATTAACAAGGTGCAAAATAGCTTTTACCAACAAGCCCACTTTTTTGGAGTCCAGATTTGTTGTTTACTCTTCCCTGTTGGCATGAAAATTGGAGTAAAGCTACATCTCATGTTTGTGAAGCTAGCCAAGTATTATGTGCATGTGGTAACATGAGCTTTATCTCCCAGAACATTAGTAATGATTGGAGTAAGCAAAGAAAGGGAAGCCTATACCAATTGTTGCAATAATTTAAAATTCATTGCTAATACAATTATATAAGAGACTTTAGAACTTCTGCCAACTTATCTTGCTGCAGCAAGTGGCAATTGTAATTGCCTCTGCCAAAGGCCTGAGCACAAGAATGTCCCGGTGTAAGAAAACACATAGGAAAAAACTAATATAACAGATGAATTGAAAGTTGTATTTCACATTGCTAAACAAACTTTCACTCTTTAAAATTTTAACATTGGTAATTATTTTTCCTACTACGGTTGCTCTGGGTGGGTAACATAATTTTTAGAAAATTAAAACCACGACTTGCATGCAAATATGAAATGAATACATGTTATGGTTTTTGTCTAAAATGCCCCCCTACCAAGATCATATATTTGAATGTTTGGTCCCCAGCTGGTGGAATTTTTTTGTGGAGGCAAGTACTAGCTTTGCAGAAGTGGTTCCCTGGGGTCAGGCTTTGAAGTTTACCCTGGACTTATGATTCTAGTCTCTCTGCTTCCTGGTTGCAAAGATATAAGGAAGTCATATGCCATGGGCTTTGCCAATTGCTGCCACTGTGCCTACCCCACCATCATTATGGACTATGGTACTCTAACCAGGAGCCCCCAATAAACATTTCCTCATATAAGTACTTTGGTAGGTTTCTCTGCCACAGCAAGAAAACCCAGCAGAATAAGACATAAAATTGGTATTGGAGAGTGGGTTCGTTGCTGGGTAGAAACCTGACCAAGTGATTCCTAGGCTATTGGAGCTTATTTGTGGGAAGAGTTTAGAGATAGAGGTGAGATATTCCCTGGAATACTGTAAGCAGAGCTGGAGGGGTAGTTTTAGTGAGCGCTTGGAAAACTACACCACACCCTCCATATGGATGGGGTTTACAGAATTTCAGAGGAAAATGAGGACTGTATTGGGCAATGGACTTGAGACCATTCATGTTGCATTCTAGCAAAGAACTTGTACATGGTCTGCCCTGGTCCTAAAGATTTTAGTGAAGGTGAATTTAAACATAATGACATAGTTAATTTGGTGGAGGAAATATCTTGAGGGTGGCAAAATATGGAGGGACTGCATAGTTGTTGCTTGCTGCTTTCAGTCAGATTTATGGTGAAAAGAATAGAGAAAATGAAGAACAGAAAGGTTTGAAAAAACGTGCACTTTAAAGCAGAAAAGAGCTGCAGCTTGTCCAAGGTTACTGGGGACAGGGCCTGTTTGGGCAAGGAGGCTGTAATTGCTGAAAGGATAAATACCATTAAAGAGAACAATAGAGGAAATACCCTTGGGGCACAAGAGTTGGCCAGGTCCTCACATCTAAAGCCCTACAGTGTGAAACTGAAAACTCATTTGAAAAGTGAGTGTCTCAAAAGTGAATGCCTCTAGGACACACTCCTAAAAAGTGTTCACCCAGGAGAGTGGTTTCCTGCCACAGAGCAAAGAGGCTGCTGCTGTACCTATGGTTCAGAAAGACCCAGCTACCACTCAAGCTAGCAGCAACCCTTGGACTCATCCACATGATGCTGGTTTTACAGTGTACAGAATGCAAGAGTTAAGAGGTGGCATATACACAATGGAAAACTACTCAGCAACCAAAAAAAGTATGAAATAATGCCATTTGCAGCAAAATGGATGGAATTGGAGAAAATTATTTTAAGTGAACAAACACAAGCCCAGAAAGAGAAATACCACGTGTTCTCACTCATATGTGGGAGGTGAATCAAAAATTAAGAGAAGGAAAAAATCCTATGCGGAGGTCAGAGCATAATAAAAAGCTAAAGTCAACTTAGCAGAGAAAGGACAATTTGGGGAGTGCAAAAGAAGGAGGGAGGGATTTAGCAAAAGGAGGAAATCATGGGAGAGGAGAGGGGGGAGAAGAGGAACAAAGAGGAGTAAGGAATTGGGGGAGGGTGACCTCAGGGTGAACAGCCCAACTTTAAAAGTTCTGGAAATAAATATAATTATACCAACAATACCAAAGAATGGAAATAACACAGATGGGCTAGATAATTCAGGTAATAGTACTGACAATGTAAAAAGATAGTTCACTACAGAAAAAGTTTCAATCTTAAACATAGTTGGGATCCAAGAATATATAGAAAAATATTACTACAAAGAAACATGCCAATGGAAGAAAGGTCATTGGTGGAGGGGTGTGACATGGGGAGGAAGTGCACAAGAGGGTAAGGGGGAACTTATCTGTGCAATGCACAACAAAATGCATATAAGGAACTGTCACAATGAAATTCATGTCAGAGTGAAACACATTAAGTTGTACATAAAAATTTCCAATAAAAATAAAGAGATTAAAAAGGCTGCCATCAAGGTTCCAGAAGATAGCCTGGGAGGCCAGGCAATGTGTACCAGAGTTAAGTGCCCTATAGATAGCCCTCGAAGGGATGCTATGTGAAGCTTCAAGGGTGGATCCTAAGTAGCAATGGAGATCTAAGATGTTGAAGATACCAGCAACATGAAATGTCTGCTGAGGGAAGCTGCCAACATCAAATGGAGTGGAGCCGGCCTATAAGGGTCACGTGTGGTACAAGTGGCAGGGCCATGAGGGGAGAGACACATAAGATTGTTTGAGCCCAGATGATGCCAAATGCCAGATGCAGACAAGGAGCCGTAGGATTTATTTGTCCAGTGGATTACTAGCCTTGCTTTGTACCCATCTTTCCTTTCAGTACCCCTAGTCCTCAATTTTGGAATAAGAATGCTTACTCTGTGTCATTGTATGTTTGAATTATATAACCTATTTTTGTTTTGTAAGGGGTGATAGTTAAGTTTGCCTTGCATTTCAGTGAAGATCCTGCAATTGGACTTTTGAACACAGTTGAGGCTTTTAAGATATTGAGGACTCTTGAAATTGGACTAGATGCATTTTGCCATATGAGATAGCCATGACCTTTGGGAGCCAGGGGTGGAGTGTTATGGTTTGGATCTAAGATGTTCCCCAAAGTTTATGTGTTTGAATGTTTGGTTCCTAGCTGATGGTGCTGTTTATGGAGGCTACAGAATATTGGGAGATGGGTTCTAGCTTTGCAAAAGTTTCTCCCTAGGGGCAGGCCTTTGGAGTTTAACCTGGACCCATAATTCTGGTCTTTCTTCTTCCTGATTGCCGATGTGAGGAGGTCATCTGCCACAAGCCCTGCTGCTTACCATTACCGTACCTGTCCCACTATCATGAGTTGTGATCTTCTAATTGTGAACCCCCAGTAAACATTTCCTCCTATAAGTTTGCTTTGGTTAGTTTCTATGCCACAGTGATTAACCAGCACATGTCAAAGATTTATTCATTTATTTAGTAAAGAGTTGAATAAGTCAGTAAAATGCTAAAACTGATATAAAAAGGATTAAGGACTTAGAAGAAATTTAATGAAGGAATATTAGGATAAGATTGCTGGACTAGATTTTCAAAAGCTGGTTAATGTCCTACAGGACAATAAACCTAGTCCATATTCTATTGATATAACTGAATACCATAGACTGGGAAGCTTACAAAGAAAAGAGACTTAGGAAGTTCATGATTCTGGAAATCCAAGACTGTGACATCAACATCTGTTTGGCATCCAAATATTCAAATATCTTGTGGCATGTGTGTGTGTGTGTGAGGTGCCATCGAGTCCAGTCCAACTCATAGCGACCCTCATAGGGTTTTCAATGGCTGACTGTTTCGGGATTACCTTGGGAGTGGGTTGTCACGTCCTTCTCCCATTTTGCAGTGCTGAGAATCGAACTTAGGACCTCAGAGACTGCTGAGCAGCGCTCTACCAACTGAGGTAAATCCCAGCCCTCTTGTGGCATAGGTATCTATAAAACAGAGTTTCTTTTCCTTCTCAGAGTTTATACTATTCAAATATTGAACAGAAACAGATCAAACTGAGATGTAAATCAGGTGCTATTAGCAGCAAAATTGTATTATTGGTTGTTTTAACTTTGGGGATATCATGAGCTTGCTTTACTAAGATGATTCTGGGCTCTCTGACTCTTGGCCCATAATTTAGAAAGTAGAGTCCTATAGGCTGAAATTCTTTCTTTTTTATTCTCTAAAAAAAGATAAAGAAATAGCTCTAGGCAGAGTATTTCTTGGTAGGGTACAATATCTGAGGGCTACCAATTCCACAAAATGTTTTATGTCATTTTTCTACTTTTACTATAGTTGTTAATCTCCAAATGGCTATCATGAAATTAATCTATTACTGTCCCCTTCCTACATCTTGTTAAAGGACGGTGTTGAATTAATGGGTAAACAATATGTAAGTACCCACAGTGTTTTGGGAAGCTGAGCATATGTGATACAAGTTATGTGAGGTTTATGTGAATACATTTTGTGTAATCTTTGTAGTCTACTATCTGTACACCTATTTTGTATCTATATTGGTGTGAAAACTTTATTGGGTAAGTGTGGAACATCTCATAGTCAGAAGAGATCTTTAGAGACCATCATATCCAAATTCTCCTTTTTAAAAAAAGGGTCTTAATACATAGCTCAGGCTGGCCTTAAACTCTTTGTCCCCGTGCCTCACCTTTCTAAGTGCCAGGATTATAGGCATGCTTCCACCTCACTTCCAAATTCTCTTTCAACAAAAACACCCATTTCACAACATCCCTGATATATAATTGTACATTCAGTTGTAAGGAACTAGCTTGATTCTTTATGACTCCCACTGTATTTATTTGTTAGGGCTGTCATAACAAATTACCACAAACTGGGTAACTTAAAACAACAGTAATTTATTCTGTCACCGTTTTGGAGGGTAGACATCTGAAATCAAACTGTTCATAGGGCTATGCTATAGCCATCATCCCCTCTCATAAAGATATTAGTCACATTGGATTAAGAGTCTACCCAGATGACCGCATCTTAATTTCTTTACATCTGTAAAGACTTTATTTTCAAATGCATTGTAGGTACCATCAGTTAGGACTTTAACATTTCTTTTTTTCCTTTTTTAAATTTTTAGGCAAGGGGTCACAATTCAACCCTTAATATACAATACAACCAGAGGAGCTAAATGATTTTTCTTGGTCACGTCCTATTACTTAAGATCTTGATCTTGGGCTCATGGATACAATCCCTCACATAGCTATTCAATCCTGAAGCCTCCTCATCATTCTCTCCTTGTGATCCTCATCTGTCTGACAGATCAGAAATACCCTAGGTACAGTCTTGACTCAGCTACCCCAGAAAGTTTGTTCTATTATTGTGTAGGTTAAATTGTTAAAAGTTATCTTTTTGTCTTTGGTCAAAATCTGATTCACTATAACTTCCATCCTTTAGTCTTAATTATTTGTTTTTCTATGTTTTTGTTGTTAAGTGCCTTGTTTTTCTATAGTAACACACAAAACATTTATTCCTAATCTTAATGACAAATTTTATAGCACTATAGTTTGCAAAGAGATTTCATATTACCAAACTAAATCTCAACAAAAACTTCTTATAGATTAACATTTAATGAGTTGTCTATGGTGTTATAATCTTTAAGCTACAAAACATGGTATATTAGTCAGCTGTTGTTGTTGTAGCATAAAAATCAATGAAGGCAAACTTATGGGAAGAGAGATATTTATTAAGAATTCAGTTAGAAGATCAGTCCATAATGGTGGCAGTGACAGTCATAGCAGCAGCAGACATCCAGGCCTGTGGCACATGACCTCACAGCATTAGGGGCAGTTGACAGAGCTTCCTGGAACTGTGAGTCCTGGGTAAAAACATCCAAAGGCTCATTCGCAGTGACTCATTTCTGCCAAGCTACATCATGGCTCCCAAGGTTAAATAACTTCCCAGGATAGTGCCACCAGCTGGGGACCTGTGGGGGACATTTTATATTCAAACAATGACATTTAGATTCCTCCCTCCCAAAGTTATCTGACCACAGGGCGGAGTTCTTTATATTGTACCTTAATTATATTCCTTTTCCTTGCCACAGTCTTTGAAATATTTGACCACATATTTACACATCATCCTTTCTAGTTGTGTTCTTATTTATATTCCAAAGATTAACTTCTATACAAATCCTCCAGGAGACATATTGGTGTGTCATAGCAGCACCATTCACATTAGCAAAAAACCTGAGACAGCCTAACAGCCATTAATAGGAAAATAGAGAAACATATATATATAAAATATATATAGAAAATATTCTTTCAATAGAATATTATTTAACAGTCAAAATTATTGAAAACAACAAGGATGGGTAACATAAATGTAATATTAAATAAAAAATAAGTTCAAAAGGAATACATTAAATATGATAGCCTTCTATAAAGTAAAAAGCAATTAAAATGAAAAGCATACCTTTAGGCATGTAAGGAAATGAGGTTAAACTACGTAAGGTACATATAGATATATAAAGGAAGGGAGGAACACAGGACACAAGGTGGTGGTTACTTTAGGTTGGATGGTTCAGAGAAATGCAAAGGTGCTGACCACATATTAGCCTTCAGTTATTATTTCTATATAAAAATTCACCTAAAACTTGTTGTGAGGTGCTATGGAGCTGAGGTTCGACTCATAGCTACCCTACGTACAACAGGCTACACGCTAGCTGACACTGCACCATGCCTGGCACTATGTCAGTGCTTCTCTGCTTTTCATAGGGTTGTCAATGGCTGATTGTTTTATTGGGAGTGGGTTGCCAGATCCTTCTCCCTAGCCTACAGCACCTAGTGATCCCAGGCAGTCTCCCATCTACAGCCTGATGCTGCTTAGCTTCCAAGATCTGATGAGATCAGATGCTAGGATGGCACAGTTGGAGGCACCTAAAACTTAGTGTCATAAAACAACCATTTAACTAGGTTCACAGGTCCAAGGGTCAGGGATTTTCTCAAGGCACAGGGGGAAAGCTTGTATTTTCTTTGCAAGGTCTGTATCTCACTTGGAAGACTTGAAGGATGGGACTGACAGGATCATCTGGATCATCTAGCAGTCAGTGCTGGCTAATGACTGGAATACTTATGTGTGGCCTCTCCATACAGAATCTCAGTGTGGGCTAGTTTAAGCTTCTGCAGAGAATGGTGGCTAAATCTCAAAACAGAATGGCAGAAGAGGATGATATATTTACAATGTAGCCTAGTTGCACTGTCAATTTTGCCAAACTCTATTACTCAAGGCAATTACAGTGTCCCTCCCACTTTCAAGAAGCGGTTCCAGAGACCCCACTACTCATTGAGTACAATGTCAATGTCACAGCATCAGGAAAGCATGTGCGATGGGAGCTATCTTTGTGCCCCTTGTCAGAGATAATTTTGTGACCTGCTATCATTTGAATCTTAAGTGTCCCCCAACATCTCACATGTTAAAGGCTTATTCCCCAGAGTAGTGCTATTGGGAGGTGATGGAAACTTTAAGAAATCAATCCTATTGGGAAGTTTTAGGTCACTGAAGACAGCACTTTAAGATTTTGGGATCCCAGACTCTTTCTCTCTTTTTGTACACTGGCCATCAGCTGAAGAGTTTTGCTCTACTGCACACTCTTTGCCATTAGTGCTGCCTTGCCACAAAAGCAATGGGCACAAAAACAATGGGGTCAAGTGACCATGAAATGAAACCTCTGAGACTATAAACCAGAATAAACTTTATCTCTTTATAAGTTGATTATCTCAAATATTTAGTTACGGTAATGGAAAACTAACACGTGGGCTCTGCCAGTGATGGATATAGTTACTGTCAAAGCTCTTGTTTTCCTGTTGCATGGTGGGTTCATGGGATCTTACATTCTCAAAAATAGACAAGAAAATAATCAAATGTAAAAATAAATAAGATAATTAACTCATCAGTGATGTGTCTTAAACCACGTATTATGACTATTACACTTTGGTGGCCTTGAGGTCCAATAAACAAATAAAAACAAACCTGAAGGCTGGTATTCACCTCCTTCACCCTGGCTTCCCCAGCTTTCTTAAATGTTCTTCATGCAGTGTTCCTTCAAAATCTCTCATCATCTTGGTCACATTCCTTTGAAAGCTCTCCAGTTAGTTAGCATTTCTTTTATAGTACCAGAGGGCAAAGATGGATTCTGTCTGAATGGATTCTGCAGAAGGCAGGAAACAATTTATGATCTATATCGGATATACCTCTAAATACTAACATTTACATTGACTTTTTAGTAGCCACTTCACGTTATTGCCACGTTGATTTATGGACAATTGAATCTTTGCATTATTTTTTCATGCCATACCATATGATATTTTTCATAGCATTGAGTCCAGATTCTCTCAATTTAAGTTTTTAAGTTGTTTTTATAAATCTAAATGTAGTCATTTATATTTGCCCTTGTAAGAATTTAAGTGGATGGTTTTCAGTCCATTTTTCATTTCTTTGAGATAAAACAGATTCTATCCTGTCATCTAGTGCAGAAGTCTCCAAACCCTGGGCCTTCGACTGGTGTTGGTGTGAGCAGTGGGTGAGCGAGCAAACCTTCATCTATATTTATACAGTAAATGTAACGCACTTGAGTCATCTTGGATCCCTCCTGCCACATCTGTGGAAAAATTGTCTTCCATAAAACTGGTCTCTGGTGCCAAAACTGTTGGGGACTGCAAATGTAGTGTATTAACTGTCCTTGACATTTGGTGATATTTGAAAATTTGATTAACATGCTGATTATACTTCATCTAAGCTAATCAGGACAGAGTATAGGACAGAATTCTAGTAAGGTTAGCCTGGCATGATTTGTTTTTAGTGAATCCAGGTGCCTGTATGTTTTCTCCCTGTCTCTCCCCACCCCCTCTTGCTCTCTCTTCCTCCCTCTTGCAATACTGGGGGTTGAACCCAGGGCCTCATTGCAGTGCATGCTAGGCAAGTGCTTTATCACAAAGTCACACCTTCAGCCCCATTGTAAAATTTTTAATTTTGAGACAAGATCTCACTCAATTGCACAGGCTGTCTCTCGCCTTGAACTTGTGATCCTCCTGTCTAGTCTACTGAGTTGCTGGGAATACACCATGCTGGCCCAGGCTTTTTTTGTTTTTAAAGGGCCCACAATTTGTCTACTTATTTCTCATTTCAAGATAAAGTAATATTTTATTTGTCAAGTATATGGTTGTCAGAATCTATTTAAATTGATAGTATTCATTCATTCATTCATTCATTCTACACACTCTGTATTAGGTGCTGCTAATAAAAAATAAGCTATAGTTGTTAACGTCAAAGACATTCTACTTTTGCTTCTCCTTTTCCCTACCCCTTTGAAAATTAGAGCTTTGCCTATCTTTGGCCTTCTGGCACAGCTCCCTTACTGCCCTAAAAGTATTGATGACTGGATCAGATTTATGAATGTCACATTGAGAAAACAAAGAACGTGTAAAGAGGCAGGAAATTGTCACTTTACTCAGGCGAGTCTTTGTACAGGATATAGAATTTCAGGAAATCCTCAAATACTTGATGAATTTTGTTTAAATCTTGACTGAGTATTGTTAGTTTTGACATAATACAGAAATATGGTAGAACTCAAAGCAATAACTTGTCCTGAACCTCATAATAAAAATGTGCTCTTGGAACAAATGTTAGCCTGTATAGACTTGCATGCGATTCACACTGAAATTAGTTTAGTTTAGTTTTTTTTATTTTTAAAAATCAACCTTATTAATGTTTTCACTTGGAGTTTTATTTTAATATCCTGTATGGGTACATAATGCTAGCCTAAATAAGCTTCTGGAAACAGTGCCTTAGGCATTGAAGAAACAAAACTTTCAAATTTAATGTAGAACCAACTTTTATTCTTCAAAGCAGTTATTTTTTACTGCCTGGTTGTGCTCCATTATTGTGCTAATAAACCTATAATGGATAAGAAATCAGGATTTTACTAGAAGTGACCCAAGGGTATCGTGTATTCCAAAATTAAGTTGCTAAAATACTCCTTTCTTTATTATTATTTCATGACTAACATAGACTTCATTTTACCATTCTGTTTTTCTTCTCAAAGAAAACTTTGCTGATTAAGCCATGTGTGTGTGTGAGTGCATGTGTGTGTATACTTTGCTGTTGCTTTCTTACTCATGTTCCCTTTACTTAGTAGTGTCTTTTTTTCAAGGTGGAAAACAGATTAAAAGAAAGATTTTCTTTTTTCGGTTTCCTTTTCCTAGTTCAACTGTTTTTCTTCTTGTACACTCTATTACTGGCCAAATTAAAGGTGAGGAGATACGCTGGATTTGAGATGGTTTTAGTGACAGAATGGAATTTCTTAGATCTTTTTAGAAGCAATAAATTATTGCAAGATTCTTAAGAGAAAGGTAGCAAGTAATATAAAGAAGGTAGAAATGGTGTGGTTGTAGAAATTATTGCCACACATCAAGGGTATTTCTTCGATTACTAGGTAAGTCAGTCCTACACGGACTTCTTTGCTTGCAGAGAAGGTCTACCCTTAGTATTATTCCTCTTACTATTATTATATTTCTCTATTTTTGTTGGGGAAGCAGGTGATGAGGAATAGAGAGAAGAGCCGAGTAGGGAGCAGTGTAAAAGAGAGGGAAAGGGTAAAGGTGGGGATAGGATGCTTAGTACACTTTCTATTGCTATGACAAAATGTCTGAGACCAGATAATTTACAGAGAATAGAAGCTTATTGGGTTTATAGTTCTCAATGCTGGGAGGTCCAAGACCCTGATGTCAACATTTGCTTGACATCTGGTGAAGGTCTTTCTGCTGTATGATAACATGGCAGAGGGTAATACAGAGCAAGACAGAGCAAGAATGTGTCAGCTTGGGTTTCTCTTCCTCTTCTTATAAAGCCACTAATAGCATGACCTCATCTCATCCTACTTTATCTCCCAAAGGCCCCATGTCCAAATACCATCAACATGTGAATTTAGTTATTAAATGTTCAATATGTGAAATTTGATGGACACATCAAACCATAGAAGATGCCTTGTAAAATTAAGAGTCTATGTGTGGAAACTTAGATTTCACTTTAAATTCTGAGCTTGAAAGTAAATCTTGGGATAGCATTGGTGATTTTGGCAACACAATGTCACATTTTAGTGAATTTTGGTGATCTTATACTACCAGGGAGAAGGGTGATGGACAACAGCTGTGAACTGGCTCCTTTACATGGCTAATGGGAAGGTGAATAGAGAAAAGCAGTATGTATAGGCAAATTGTAATCATCTGATTTATTAATTACTTATTAAAATTAGATATATGTTTTCTTTTTGGATACAGCATGAGCTTATAAATTTAAATAATGACTTTTGCCTCCCTGAATGCATTTTCTAGAAGTTAGTCCATATATTTGTTGTTAGTATGCAGAGTAAGTTAGGTAATATTATCATAGTAAAGTTTCTGTTTTATAACCACTTTTCCAGTGATTTATCATCTGTTGGCCACTAACAGATATACTATTTATACTTAACTTTTCTGTGTTTTATCCCTACTTAATTTAGTCTTTAGCTTATCCCTTGAGGCATCTCATTGTTGACTGAGCAGAAACAATTATTTTATTTGCACCAGAAGTTAATATGAAGGAATACTTATCTACAGCCAATATTCTTTACTCCTTTTCTGAATACTGAATCCATTTGATACTCCATTAAAAGCATGAGCCTCTCCTTAATAAAAGTATGCATGCCCAATTTGAAATAAAATTTTGGGGTGGTAGAATTCCCTTAAAGGCACAGGGGTCCCAGATTAATAACACTTTGGGGAGGGACAAAAGTAAGAATTAGTTATATTCTTAAGGTCTAGACACGGAGCCAGATCTGGTACAGAAACAACAGCAGACAGGTGTTGCACATCTTTGCACAGAACATTTCTTAATAGTGTGGGAGTTTCTTTAATTAAAATATGATGAAAACAGCTGGCCAACAGCTAGCACTGGCAATATAACAAGAATGTCAATAAATGCATCACTGAAGAAAACTTACAGGCACAGCTGTTTCTAATGGAGACTCTGAGTTTGTAGCCCTACAGAAACTTTTCCATTTCACTTACACTTGCTGCAGCATCTTTAATGTTGAAAATAAACTCAGGGCTTCTATGGAATTGTTAAAAAAAAAAAAATGAAACAAAACAAAAAAACAAAAACAAAAACAAAAACAAACAAACAAAAAAACACCAAGGGCATTCAGGCTTTGTAAAACCTTGGAATAGTGGTTAATTCCGAACAACTCATCACATGTCTTATTGTGAGTCACTGAGAAAACAAAAACTGAGCTCCAGGACTCATGACTTGGTAGTCTCTAACTGGGGGACCACAATGCCTTTGGCAACGGGAGAGGGCTAGGTTCCAGGATGCAGTGCCTACAGTGGAGCGTCAGGGGCGCTGGCGAGCATGTAAGGGCAGCTCCCCAGGAGAGCACAGACGCAATGCGTCCCAGGGCGGGGGCAGGAATGATACTTGGACAAGTCAGAGCACAAAGCTTCAAGTTCTATTCCCCACATCTGGCAGCAACCCCACCCTCATCAGTTTCCTTAGTTTTAAAATGGGGGTGAATGTGAGATGAAAGTGAAAGAATATAAAATGTTTCAAAATCTGTAAATTATTAATCTAATGGAAGGTATTGTAATTCTCCACTTTCACTTAATTGGAAAATGACAGTAAGTAAAATAAATCCATCTACTGCCTTATCCAGTGACCTCTTTTGAACTCAGTAGAAACGCCAAAGCAGGCAAAACAGAGGAGCTTACACATATATGCACTTATTCCTGGCAAGGAAAAAGAAAGGCTTAAAAATGTGGACAAGTGGTGTAACTATCACAGATTCCTTTTCTTCATATTTCAAAATGTATCAGAACTAATTTTGTTCTATTTTATTGATTGAAAAGTTAACAGTTTATCTAAACAGAAAGGGAAGAGAATCACAATTTTGAAAGTGCATTATGTGGCAGGAATTTCTCCAAACCCTTATTTCATCTCATAACATCCCTACAACAATAAGAAAAAAATATTGTGTTTCATGTTTTATAGATGGGGAAGCTGCAGCTTTGGGAGGCTAGGTGGCTTCCTACCACACAGCTAAGTATCAGAGGCAGGATTTAAGTCCAAGTCTGTCCAGCACAAAAGCATATGCTCTCCTTACCAATTTTTCCTTGTTCTACTCTAAGTATTTTATTGACAAAAGGCCCAAAATGATTAACATATTAAATGAAATAGGCCAATTTATTTATGCCATAAGTGTTCCTTAAATATGCATTACATACAGGGCACAGTGCTAAGTACTAGAAATAAAAAGGTGAAATAATACAGCTCTTGCTGTCAAGGAGCTCAAGACTAAAGTGTCCTCTAGTCTTCTGTGTCTACCATTAGACACCCTCAGTAAAGAATGAAAGAAGCAACTCTCAAGCAAGATTTAACTAAAAAGGGGTTTTTTATTTCATAAGACCTCTCAATCCCACTAACATAGGACAATCTATTTGAGAGTTTATGCTAATATCCTTGCTAATATCCTTGCTAATATCCTGATATAGTGACACCACCAAATCTTATGGCACATCTGAGGTTTTAACTGGAGTGAGTTCGTTCACCCCAACCATGAAAGAGAGATGTTTAAGTGTTTTATGAGCTGACAAGGACTACTTAAATTTCAGAGCCACCTAGTTTGCAAGAGCCTTGAGAGTCTTGGATAATTAGATTCAGGCTCAATAAGATGCAATTCAGATGCTCATGAATTTTGAACAGCTACACTGTGACACAATGCCTCCCCATTATGTAGGGACAGCGGTATTTTAAAAGTATTTTTGTGGGTGCTGACTAGATATTAATCATCATTGCCTAAACATTTTGGACCTTGTTTTGGAAGGAGTCCAAATATTACTGATAAACTCTAATCTCTTAATGTCAAAATGTGTCCCTGGAGATTGAGGGAAAAAGTACAAGTTGCAAAGCAAATGCAATACTTTTTTTACATCTTATATTTTCCCTTTATGATGAATCTTGGTGGGGTACAGAGTAATAAGGCTTTTGCTATTTCCATTGTGCAACTATTACTCACTTTTGATTACACTTTCATCAACCTACATAGTTTATGGAACCCTTTGATTAATATGTAGTAAAATTCTTTGGGAGAAATCTACCAGCAGAGGGCGTTAGTAGTTTTCACTCTTTCCTTCTATCTTGGTTGATCTTAAATCATTAAATACAAAGTAGCTATTTGGTAGAAATCTTAGTCTATAAAAGAGTTTTGTTTCAGGCAAGTAAGAGTAGTAACATAGTAAAAGCAAAAATAAGGCACAGTGTTGATTATTAAAATTCCAACATCTCTGATAAGAATCAAACTTATTTCCTTTTATTGCCAGGAAAAACTCTAGAGGTTATACAGATGGAGAAACTCCAGCACAGGAGTTTCTCAATAACTATTCACTGAAAAATGTATGTGTAAATAAATGCTACTCAAACATATACATGTTTGAGGTTGAAGTAGTGGCCAAAGATAGGACAAAATCTCACATTTTCTCTCACTTAGAATGCAATTATTCTTATGCATAGTTTTTTCTGAATGCTATGATGGCATCTTGAAGAGTAGTTTCTGGATCTTCTACCAATTTCAGGGTAATCTTAAATCAGTGAGTTTAATCCCTGTAGCTTTGCATTAGGAGAAGGCAAGTGCTATTGTCTAACTTTTTTTTTTTTTTTTTTTTTTCAGTACTGGGGGTTGATCCCAGTACCTCACGCTTGCATGCCTTGCAAGTGCTGGACCACTGAGCTGCGCCCTCAGCCCATTTTTTTTTTTTTTTAACTTTTTGAGACAGGGTCTCGCTAAATTTCGCAGACTGCCTTTGGTCTCGAACTTGTGATCCTCCTGCCTCCGCCTCCTGAGCTGCTGGGATTACAGCCATGTGCCACCGCGCCCTGCTGCTATTGCCTAACTTTTCATTGGAGAGTTCCAAGGCTTACTTAGCATATGTAAAAATTTGGGCTAGATCAGATTGATGAAAAGTAAAATTAGGAAAATTAAAATATTATTTACCAGTTGTTAGTTAAATTAAATGAGCCACTTGACAGAACTGAAATCATAAAAACTCAAGCTGTGAGTTTAAAAGATCGAATTATGAGAGATGCAATATAGTAAATAGTGAGTCAGGTTTTTGTAATCTTATTTTGTCAATTTTGGTGTGTTTTTATATTACTATATTTATTTTGTTACATAGGATGATAATGGCAATGTTGGTCATTTGAATTAGTTGGCATATTGCCCAGTTTTTTCCAACATCTGTTAAATATGTTTCTAATTTTGTACTCTCAGTTTCAGCATATGGTTAAATATTTGGCATTTAGGAATGCCCTTTGGGAATGACTGAATGAACCTTAATGCCTCCAATAGTTCACTGTGCATTTGAGTTTAGAAAGTCAACCTTAGGGCATAAAGTACAGGCGAAATAGGAAGAAATCTGTTTTTGTGCACTCTTGACATTTGATTTTTTGGCCAGCCTATAAGCCACCGGAAAAGAAATTTGTGGAAATGTTTTAAATATAGAATATCATATTTTCTACTAGTCTGCTTGGATGTAACTTCAGTGTAAGTATGATTTTGCTGAAATTTGCCCATCAAATGTCAGGAATATTCTCTCACTAGAGTAGAGCTAGCTTTGCCTCTGCTTAGGTTCCTTCCCTGGGTTAATACATATCAAAGTCCATAAGAAAAGAACACACCTGATCTACCATCACTAAGATGTATTTTGAGCAATTTTTCCAGGAAGATTTGGGTTTATGCTGACCTTGGCACACTCTTTTCCCATATTGACTTAGACAACAAGCAAGTATTGGGCTAGAGTTTATCACCAAAAATAGTCAAACTGACCTGCATGCTAATTACTTTAGTCTCATTAGCAATCTCTTCTGAATAAAAAAGGCACTTGTAATTTATTATAGATAATTTTTTTTGAAAAAAAATCATGATAGTCTCCCCCTCTCAATATTTTAGTAAACTAACACTTCCTAAGCCTTGTTTTCATGGCAATAATTTGCCATAAAACAATGAGCAACAATAATATTGTTTCATGGGATATTTGCAATGCCTATTTATGTTATATAATACCTCCAATTTGATCTCCACTAGGCCCAAGAGAATTTCTTTCAGATGTTCTGTTTTCTAAGTGTAAGACTTTATTTTATGGATAAAATATACTCATAAATCATGATGATTATTTAATTCACTTCATTGTATGGATGACAACTGACTAATAAAAATCTTTTTGCATTTCTCAGTGTTATCATATTTGTTGTTATTGTTGTTAGGTGCCGTCAAATCAGTGTCTGACTCATAGCGACCCTAAGTACAACAGATGAAACACTATTGTTAGTGCTTCTGTGCTATTCATAGAGTTTTCAATGGCTGATTGTTTTTTGGGAGTGGGTTGCCAGGTCTTTCTCCCAGTTACCATATTTATAACTCATTAAAATGTTCCAGAGCTATGTTTTGCAATTTATTTTGTTTTACGCATTACCTTTAAATAGTTTTAGACTTATGGAAAAGTTGTGAAAATAGTAAATTCCCATATACCCTACACTCAGATTCCCTGATCACTAACATCTTATATTAGTGTGGTAATTGTACATACTAGTACATACTAGGACAATTAGTGATTCAATACTGATATATTATGAACCAACTTCTATCATTTATTCATATTTCTTCAGTTTTTAGCTTTTCTGTTCCAGTATTCCATCTATGTATACACCTCTATGTGTATCTGTACTAAGTTAAACATAGGTTTGTACTCATGATTCAGACTAATCTATCACTATAAGATCACTCTAGTCTTCTGAACACTACTTTTTACTTTTAAAAATAGTATGGGCTGAAGATAAAAAGGAAGGAAAGAGCACTTTTATGATATATTCCCTTATTTCTTTAAAGATGTGATATTATTAGCTTTCTTTGCATTAATGTGATTTAAGTAGGACTAAGTTTTTTTTTTTTTTTTTTTTTTTTTAAGTAAAGGTAGTAGGCATGGATCCAGTTTATTATTGAAGCCAACACCTTTCTTCTTTTATTAATTGGTCTGGGAAAAAAATGTGTGGAAGGTTGTTACCAGCTGCTATTTATCTGAAAACAAAACCAGAAGAAAGTTTTAAATTACATTAGAAGAAATATAAGTAAGCGATTGTGATAAAGTGAGTTACTGAGTATTGGAATATAAGATAAGAAGTTAGAATTTCTTCTATTCCTTAAAATTAGGTCAGATTCCTAATTATCTAGTGAAGTAGATATTTTTCTAATTTTCAAAGCTCTTTTTCCTCCCTGAATTCTTGGATTCTTTGCACACATAATTAAATCCTTAGCTTAGGAAAATCACTATTTTGAAGTCACAGGAAGAATGCCTGCAAAAGAAGAAAGATTTTACCCTTTTTGAAAAAAAAAATTGAATAAAAGTCAAAATAGAAAGTGGATTATATCTCCACCTGAACTATACTTTAATAAATTTTCATATTCTGCAGTCAAAAATCAAGTAAATTTGTATTGTAATACTGATGCGCACCTTTTAAATAGCCCCTTATGCTTAACAGTAACTTGTCACAGGCACTAATGGATATTTCCTCAAAATAAAACAGGTAGAGCTGGGCTTGTTAGCACATACCTGTGATCCTAGCACTCAGGAGGCTGAGGTAGGAGGACAGAGTTCAAGGCCAGCTTGGGCTACATAGCAAATTCCAGGCTGACCTTGGCTATGTAGCCAGATCCTGTTTCAAAACAAAAATAAAAACAAAACTGCAAAACTCCAAACAACAATAAACAAACAAACAAAAGCCAGATAAGTGGCTAGTTATTCACAGCTTCACACTTTTTTTTTTTTTTTTTTGGTAGTACTTGGAGGTTGAAACCAGGGCCTCATGCATGCTTTGCAAGTGCTCTACCACTGAGCTGCACCCCCCAGCTCATTTATTTATTTTTTTTATCTTGAGACAGCATCATGCTAAATTACACAGGCTGCCTCTGGCCTTGAACTTGCTACCTTCCTGCCTCTGCCTCCTGGTTGCTGGGATTATAGATGTGAGCCACCATGCTGCATGGCTCTATTTTTGTTGTTGTTGTTTGTTTTTCTTTTTTGTTTGTTTTGTTTTTTTAAGATTTTTTATTTTATTTTTAACTACATTCTGCTGAATTGTCTTCACTTGCACAGCACTTTGATTAGCTCTGTGGAGGTAAGTAATGATGTTTGATCTAAATAAGATAATTTAAATAATTATATCTAGTCTTAGAATGGTTAAGTTTACAGAACATTTTTTTTTTATAGGAATGCCATGTTTAGACTAACAATAAAATCATTTTGCATGATGGTGCCAGATTGTGTTGGGAGAATCCCAAAAGGCCTGGGTTTTACCCTTGGCTGCCCACATACCATGTATGTGGTCTTGGGCAAATAGCTTGTCATTCTGAGTTTAGTTTGCTCATCATTGAAATGGTTATAAGAAATACTTATCTTACAAGGTTGTTGTGAATAGTAAATATGTTCATGTATATGATTACACTCTGTGCTAAGCATATGCTTAATAAGGTACTCAAATGGCAGTTATTACTATTGTCGTTAATCATAACAGTCATAAATTAATTAAACATTCTTGAATTCCTACTGTATAAAATGGATAAAACACAGCCGTAAATCTCAATGAATTCATGGAATAGTGGCAAAAATATAAATATAGCTTGAATTTGTAGGTAATGAGAAAGAAAGCTCAGAAAAATACTCAGTGGAAAGAAAGGCCCATTCAAAGCTAAAGAACACTTCATGGGTAATTCAAAAAGCAAAAGAAATGAAAACTGGAGTATTATTTTCTTCTGAAAAGGCCATGATAGTATATATATATATCTCACATTGATGATGAAACTTTGCAATGTAATATGAAGTCCCAGTGGTGCCTCGGCATACAAACTGTTCCTTGCTTGAACATTTTGGTTCTTAACTACTAACAATTGAATTTAAAAAAGAAATTACTACTAAGTATGTGGGTGACATATGTGTGTCTGAATTGGCCATTCAGTATGGTGCTGGAGCCAATAAATACATTTGCATTATTTCTTATGGGAAAAAAGTGCTCGGCATGTGAACTGATCCGCCCTTGAACACTTTTCCAGAATGGATTGTGGTTGCGTGTTGAGGTACCATTGATTGTATATTTCAAAGTGTCACTATTAAAAATTTCAATTTTGCTATAAAGTGTTAAGGAAAATGTGGCCTGGAGGCAAATAGAGAGTCATAGTGTAAAGGAGAAGGATGTGCTGTGAAAACGTGGACAGATGGCTTAAGCTGGGCAGATTTCATCTTCAATATCCTTTTCAGCAAAATGGAGATAATTATGTTGACTACCTCATAGTCTTGGAAGAAAGATTGGAGACGGTTAAATGTGCTAATACATAGAAAGACCTAAAAATAGTCTCTGAAACATAGT
Organism: Pedetes capensis; assembly: GCA_007922755.1. Classification (NCBI taxonomy): domain Eukaryota; kingdom Metazoa; phylum Chordata; class Mammalia; order Rodentia; family Pedetidae; genus Pedetes; species Pedetes capensis. The sequence continues at coordinate 32,786 of VMDO01003757.1, forward strand.
TGTTGTTGTTGTTATTGTTGTTGTTGTTGTTGTTAAGTGCCATCAAATTGGGTCTGACTCATAGTGATCCTATGTACAACAGAACCAAACACTGTCAGACACTGTGCCATGACCGGCACTGTTGTCAGTGCTTGCCTGCTATTCATACAGTTTTCAATGACAGATTGTTTTAGGAGTGGATTGTCAGGTCCTTCTCCCTAGCCTGCAGCACCTGGTTTTCCCAAGTGGTCTCCCATCCAAGTACTAACCAGGCTGACCCTGCTTAGCTTTGGAGATCAGGTAGGATTGGATGCTAGGAACATAGTTAGCATTCAATAAATATTAGCTAGTATATCTGGTGGGCTGGGATTTAGCTCAGTTGGTAGAGTGCTGCTCTGCAGTGTCTGAGGTCCTGGGTTTGATTCCCAGTACCCCAAATATAGAAGAAGGACACAACAATCCACTTCCGAGGCAATCCTGAAACAATCAGCCATTAAAAACCTTGTAAGGGTTGCTATGATTGGATATGACTCAACAGCACCGAATAACAACAACAAGTATATCTGGTGAAGTGGAATGTGGGGAAGGACAAGGGCTGGGCTGAGGCATACTCCGCCCATGTATGGGCCTCTCAGGTTTAGCACACTAAACCTATCTGTCTGTGACCTGAGGTACACCCAATCACACAGGCCTATGTGATGGGATGGTCACCATTGCTGACTTTCCACACATACGCTTCTGCCTATTTCCTCTTTTTGTGGACTTGCCTGAGGTATGTCCAAGCTTTATTGGGTGATCTAATTCAATAACTGGCTGGGATTTAGCTCAATTGGTAGAGAACTGCACTGCAGTCTCTGAGGTCCTGAGTTCAATTCCCAGCACCCCCAAAATGGGAGAAGGGCCTGGCAATCCATTCCCAAGGCAATCCCAAAACAGTCAGCCATTGGAAACCCTATGAGGGTCGCTATGAGTCGGATACCGACTCGACAGCGCCTACAAACAACAACAACAACAACAACAATTCAATAACTTATTGGTGCTCACTACATAGTGCAATTCTGATGCAATACCTTCTTATGTTCCCTTTACACCCAATTGCTATATAAGCTGAGCCTCTCCTTAAAAAGATTTGACTCTCTGAAGCTGTTCCTGGAGTGTGTCCTTGAGAGCCTCTGCGCCGTACCCTCTTTGGCTATTCACGGTCGCCTCCTCTGGTGGAGGCCCGACAGTGGAAGAAGGATAAATACAAGCCCAAAATATACTTCCAGCCTTGGCTTCTAACTGAACTTGAATCCAAACCCTGAATCCATTCCTGTTGAAGAATTTAAAATTTTTTCTGAACCCTAACCTGAGGTTTGCCACCTGGAAGTTCAGATTCAGGTTCAGAAAACTTTTAAAAAGTACTTGAACTAGAATGGGTTGAAGTTTGGGTTTAGTTTGAAGCCCCATTTCCTGCACTATCTCAAATATTTCTTTGTACGATCTTAGACAAGTCTTTGTCTGGACCTCAGTTTTTTTTCTCTGTTCAATGAAAGTCCTTGTGTTAGCTTTCTGTTTTTGTCACAAAATTCCTGAGATAATCAACTTAAAAGGAAGAGAAATTTATATTACTCGAAGGTTTCAGAGGTTTAAGTCCATTGTCCCTTGGCCCTGCTGCTTAGGGCCTATGATGAGGTAGCACCTCATGGTGAGAGTCGCCAAGGAAGAGGCAACTCATCTCATGGCTGCTGGGAACGAAGGGAGAGAGAGGAAGGACACGTTCCAACATCCCCTTCAAGCACATGCCTCCAATGACTTAACTGCCTTCCAGTAGTGCCCCCCCCTTCCTAAAAAGGTCCACCACCTTCCAACAGTGCCACTGGCTTGCCATCAAGCCTTTAACACAGGGCCATCAGGGGACATACCAAATCCAAACTGTAGCAGTCCTGGAGCAGAAAAATGATCCATAAAAACCTTCCGAGCTTTTGAATTCAGATAAAGTTGTGAAGAAGACAGAATATGAAAGTGTCCTGGGCCCTGACTTTATGAGAAGAGCAGCTGCCCGTAAGAGAGGAGGGGTATTTGAGAGGATATTTTGGGAAGGGCCATTAAGAATGAATGTCAACCAGGACACCTGTAATCCCAGTAATTTAGGAAGCAGATACAGGAGGATCACAAGTTCAAGGCCAGAGGCAGCCTGCATAACTAAACGAGACCCTGTCTCAAAATAAAAAATTAAAAAAGGGGACTGAGGGTGCAGCTCAGTGGTGGAGCACCTGCCTAGCATATGCAAGACTGAGTTGGATCCCCAGCACCACAAAAAAAGTTTTAATTTTTAAATTTCTTCAAAGATTTTTTTCAGAAAGTGAATTGGAGGCATTTTTAGTTCAAGTATCCATTATTAAATATTCAATTAGGCTTTATAAGACTTTTTCACAAATACCATAAGAACAGCCTGTAGGTCTCTTGGTCACTCTGTTGATGTGAAGGGGAGTGGCTAGCTGAAGTCCTTACTTTGAAGACTACAATTGAAATTCAAACCAGAATCACAAGCCCTAGAGGCCTAGGGTGCCAGCTGGCCAAAGTAGAGGCTTCTTTGGAGAAGCCTCTAGATACTTGCTGCCTGCCTCCCCAGCTGTGAGCCAAATCCTTCTTCCTTAGACTGCACACTTCCTGTTCCATGGAGAAGAAAGGAATTTTGCCTATAAAAGGAGTGGAAGACTAGATCCCTAGTGCTTTCCCTCTTTCTGGCTGTCCCCCTTGCTGACCACAGACTTTGTGGCTTCATTTGAAAAAGTAAAAGCAGAGTGGTACATTCCCCAAAGTACGCCATGACATAGTTATTCTGTGCTTTCTTCTCTTGACATTAGTACCAAAGGAGAGTAAGAACGTAAACATCTGTTTTATATAAGGCAATCCCAGACTTATAACTTAATTAGTATAAGAGAATATTTGATATGATTAATTTTCCAGTTGCAACACGATGGCTTTCTGTCCTTTTATTGCCTTCTGAAGGGAGACAAGAGAACAAAACTAACTTTGATTTTTTTTTTTTAGTGTAAAAATGCCAAGTATCACCACTATGGTTGATGCAAAAGCACTCTACTTTTAGTTCAATGGTAATAGCAAGCTACTTACCCCATAGAAATGTGCTAAAAGTAAATATAAAATAATCTTGGGTCTCCTTACATAGAGAGACAGACATTTAGGGAAGGGTCACTGAGGATAACATCAAGCCATTTACTGGTTGGTTAAAAGGCAGTTTATACACACTGCTTTCTTTACAGCAATCACTTTCACAACCCCAATTAAGGCAATGTATTTCTGAACTAGGCTTTACAAGGCTCAGTGTGATGAATGCTTCCAATTAGGTGATCACTTAAACTACTTAACTAGGAAGCAGTCTTCTCTTCTCCAGGGCAGGAAGGTAGAAGATGTTCAAGGGAGAAAACTAAATTGGAGAGAGGATTTTCTTATTGATTTTGCTGTAAATATGCTATATTACTTTAAAACAAAAATGTTGCTTTCACATATGCCTCATTCCCTCTCCCACAAATACAACATTAATCATGAGAATTTTGGTAAATAGACTTTGAGACTAATTTGGTGATTGTTGGCAAGAAACTGGCAACGTTCCATCATATGCTACACATCACTGCAAAGCCTACTATAGTGTATGTAACCTTCAGAGAACCAACTCCCGTCTCCACTTCCATCCCCTGCCTCTGGGACCTTTCAAGGGGATCTAAGACAGATCAAGGATGGCTACCAGTTCCACATAAACTAAGGAGACCTTTTATTTTTCCTTTTGCCTCTGTCTCTGTCCACAGAGACTTTCAGGAGTGTTTGTGGTTTGTATTTGTTTGGAGATGCCTAATGCAACTATTTTCATAAAAAGTAACCAAAAAGTACCAAATAATTTTGAGATTGTAGTCATAGTCTCTTCTCGTATTATGCATGACTATTATTTTAGTTCATGTCCTCACTACTTACAGTCAGAAGGCAGCACTGCAAGTGAGGAGCATAGGCCCCAGAGTCAGCTGGTTTGAGCTTAAGTGCTGACTCTACCACTCTCTAACATTGACCTTAGACAAATTGCTTGTACCCTCAAGGTTGGCTCCTTAGAGGGAGGATGTTGTTAACATTACTATTGCAACTTACTCTTATTTTTGTTCTTTTTCACAATCTATGTTCTTTACTCCATCTGTAACATATTGTCAGTGATTTTTGTCAAAGTATAACTCTAATCATTTTTCTCTTCAGCTTAAAGTACTTCCATGTTTTAATGTGCCTTCAGGATGTAATCCAAGCCATTATAACAGGTATCCAAGGGTACTGATAATGCCTGTTTGACTTCCTATTGCTCTTTCTCCATACTCCAACTGAACTTGCATTTCTATGCATAGGCCATGTCCCTTCTCCCCAACTCTCCACCCCATCTGAGGCCTGGTAAATTTCTACATATTCCATACTTACATGAGGTACCATACTTTTGGGGATACATCTCTTACTCCCTTTCCTGAGATAGGTGCCTGTCTTATTTACTTCCTTAGAAATCTAGATCTCCTCTTTCAGAGCACTGTTTTCTCTGCCCTACTAGACTGCAAGTGCCTTGAGGACAGGGAACGGATTTTCTTTCTCTAGCATTTAGCAGCCTGCAGCCATAGCCCTGTGGCATCTGATCCCATCAGACCTCAGAAGCTAAGCAGGGTCGGGCCTGGTTAGTACCTGGATGGGTGACCACCTGGGAACGCCAGAAGCTGTAGGCTTGGGAGAAGGACCTGGCAACCCCCTCCCAAAAATCAGTCTGCCATTGAAAACCCTATGCACAGCAGAGAAGCACCGACAATAGTGTTTCCCCTGTTGTACAGAGGGTCACTATGAGTCGGATACTGACTCAATGGCACCTAAGAACAACAAAAACAACAACAATATTTAGCATAATTCATGTGCCAATAATAACCATTCAATAGATTTCTTGATGAATGAATAAAGTAAATGGCTAAATAGAGTGTGGGGCTCAGAGACAATAGAACTAGCTTTTGGTTATTAACTATGTTATTTTGTTGTTGTTGTTAGGTGCCTTCTAATAGAGTCCTACTCATAGTGACCCTCTGTACAGCAGATCGAAACACTTCTCAGTTATTTTAGTGGGCTTTAATTCTCTTTCTTTGTTGTTGTTGCTCTGGCCTGCAGCTGTAGCCTTGTGGCATCGGATCCCATCAGATCTGGGAAGCTAAGCAGGGTCGGGCCTGGTTAGTACCTGGATGGGAGACCACCTGAGAACACCAGAAGCTGTAGGCTTGGGAGACGGACCTGGCAACCCCCTCCAAAAAGCAATCTGCCATTGAAAACCCTATGAACAGCAGAGAAGCACTGACAATAGTGTTCCCCTGTTGTACAGAGGGTCGCTGAGACGGATACCGACTCGATGGCACCTAACAACAACAACAACAATTCTCTATCTGTCAAATAAGAGGTAGTATTGTTTAATACGCAATAATTCCTTGAATTAGGTCAGTTTATTTGACACCTCTTATTCACCACTTCATATTTTCTTGGTTTTATCTGACTCAGCAAAGAGTTCCATGCAGGGTCCAACAAAATTTATGAAGGTATAACATGACAGCATGCTGGCTCAGGCCTCCCTTTTATGTGTCTCTTGACTCTGTCCTGGGCTCGTCTGTTGATATCTTGGTGGAGGATGCCAAGAAAACCACATCAGTACCCATGTGTGTGGGACCCAAAGAATAAGACTGACCAACGAGCATGGGGACCCTGGGTAGGCACTTCACTCTTTTGCCCCTTCCTTCCCCTTTCCATACGTGATATAGGGGTTTCACACAGTTTTGTGGGATTGAGTAACCAGTAGCTTATAGTAGTGGCCAAATTTAATAATGCACTCTTACACTGGCTCACTCTTTTATCCCCTCTTTGTTCTCCGACTCCTTTCACCTGCACTCTGGGGTTCAAATCCAGGCTTTCATCTTCACTTTCTGGGTAAAATTGGGTAGGACTGTCAAGACTGTTAACAGTTGAAATCACTTCAGAAATTATTTAGTGTGATATGCTAGTGAGTGACAGAAGTGAAACCATTAATGGCTTGAAGCAAGACTAGATTCATAGATCAGTGTTCCATCCAACTTTGGAGACTTTTTAATAACAAAAGCCAGAAAAGGGCTAAGATATATTGTTTCTGGGAAATTCTCTATCTTAAATATGTATTTTTTATTGTGTCCGCCCTTCCTACCTTCACCTGACCTGTGCCCCCTTCCTAATTCAATCACCTTCTCCCCACTTGCATTCTTGATTTTCCCAGTTGAGTGCTGCCAAACTATACTTTCAAGGATTCATTTACTCTAAAGGGTAAATAAGATTTCTGTCTAGGAGGCTACCTTGTCTCCACAGATCCGCATCTCAAAAGAGATTAAATTTATTTAAAGGGATAAAATAGCCCATGTAGGGCTCTGGAATGTCCTAAAACTGTGGATCATCAATTACAGGTGACTAAAGCAGAGAGATACATTTGAGATTATAGAAGATACAAAGTATATTTTTACATAAATGCCTTTTAAGTATTGAGTATGTTTCTTCCTTCTTTCCTTTCTCTCTCTCTCCCTTCCTTCCTTCTTTTTTTTTCCTTCCTTTGTTCCTTTGTTTCTTCCTTCCCTCCTTTCCTTCTTTTCTTTCTCAGTACTGTGGGGTTGAATCCAGGGCCTTGCACATGCTTTTGCAAGCACTGTACTGCAGAGCTACACTCCAGGCCCCTTTTTATCTTCTATCTTGAGACAGAGTCTTGATAAATTAGGCTGGCTGTCTCTGGCCTTGAACCTGTGATTCTGCTGCCTCTGCCTCTTGAGTTGCTGGGATTATAGGTGTGTATCACCATGCCCAGTCTAAATATTCCTTTTCTTTGTCACATTCTTTCCTGGCCACAGTATCTTGTGGACCATAAACACATTCTTAAGTGCTACCATCTACTTATTTCAGGATGGCATTAAAACTCCTGTTAGCTTTCTGTTTTGCAAAATATCAACCTATTAAAATAATTCATAAAAAAGAAAGGTTTATTTTGGCTCACGTTTTCAATTCATGGTCAGATGCTCTGCGGCTCTTAGGCCTGTGGCCAAGCAATGCATCATGGCAGGGAGCACAGGGCAGAGGAAGCTGCTTATGCTGAAAAGAATGGAAGAAGCACAAAAATCCCACATACAGGAAATATGAGGGGAACAACACCAAGGCACATCACAGTCAAACTGCTCAAAAACAGTGATAATAAGGACACTCAAAACATCAAGAGAAAAAGATATGATTCACAAAGAGGAATGAACATAGAGATGATAGAAATTTCTCATTGGAAATGACACAAGCAAGAAGACAGTGAAAGAAAGTACTGAAAGAAGAATAAAAACCTATCAACTTAGAATCCTCTGTATAGACAAAAAAACCCTTTAAAACACAAAAGTGAAATAAAGACTTTTTCAAATATACAATAGTCAAACAATTCATCCTTAGTAGAACTGCCCAACAGGAAATACTACTTCAGCTCCTTTAAAGAGAAGGAAAAGAACATTGTAGGGAAACTGACCTACACGAAGGAATGAGCCTAGGCACAGTAACAACATGGGTAAATATATTAATTTTTTCTTATTGTTTGGTCTCTTTAAAAGATAACTGACTACTTCTACAAAAATGACATCGATGTATTGTGGAGCTTAGTAGGCAGAATGTAAAGTAAAGTAAAATAGATGACAAAATGACAATAATAGTAAACCAGTTGAGGAGAGGAGAAATGGATGTGTATTCATCTAAGGTTCTTTTTTTTTCCCCCAGTGGTATGGTGATCAAACACAGGGCTTCCTACATGCTAGGCAAGCACACTACCACTGATCTATATCCCCAGCTCACAAAGTGGTATAATGTTTCTTGAAAAAAAAATCATGATTAATTAAAGATCTATACTATAGTCTAGGAGCAGTGGCACATGCTTCTAATCCCAGTGGCTCCAGCCATGACTCAGGAGGATTGCAAGTTCAAGGACAGACACAGCCTGTGTGACTTAGTGAGACCCTGTCTTAAAAAATATATAAAAGTAAAGGGCTAGGAGTACAGCCCTTGCAAACGTAGAGCATTTGCAAAATATGTGCAAGGCCCTGGGTCCAACTCCCAAGTACTGGGGAAAAAAAAGATAGAAAAGAAAAAACCAAAAACAAAGCTACTAACTGATTACAGAGGTTCAAAGTGCATGACACAAAAACTCATGGAACTGCAAGAAGATATATGCAAATCCACAATTATAATCATAGATTACAATACCACTCTCAGTTAATGATCACAGGTAGGCATACATCAGTAAGGATATAGAAGATTTGAAAAACACTATTAAACAACTTGACCTAATTGACATTTGTACAATAGTCCATTCAACAGCATTCTTTTCAAGTGCATGTGGAACATTTATAGATCATTTAGTCCTTATTAAGTAAGTGCTATCATTATTTCTATTTACAAGCGAATAAAAGAAAGCACAAAGAAGTTAAGTCACTTGCAGAAGGTCACAGTATCATAGGTGGGCTTTGAACCTAGGCTATCTGATATGGAATTATTAATCACTAGGCTTTATGATCCTCCTTGAACACCTGGAATAGCTCAGGTCTCTGAGACTTACTTAGAATGAAATCCCTTTTAAATAAACAAAGGAATGGACTACTCAGTAGCATTCAATATTCTCTAAATACTACTTGGAAAGGAAGTATGTTCTCTCCTCTCATATTCCTACTCAACCTCAATGGTCTGGCTGCTTCCTTTAAGTGACATGACTTATAGGCATTGTAAACTCAGGTCCCACACCTGCTGGGGCTGAAAGAGAAGGCAGTTGCAGAGTATAAAAGACTGTGGGAGCTGGCTGTTCTTTAGGTCACATGCTCAAGACTCTTTTTGACCTTCTTTGAATGCTTCAGACAACTCCTTTTCCTGGAAAAAAGCTTTAATGAAAATATAGTAAACAACAAAACAACAAAACATTAGCTCATGGTTGACTTTCTTACCTTCTTAAAGCTGTTGTTAGTACTATACTGCATATGATAATTACAACATGGAAAAGCATTGTAATGTTTTCCAGGGTGAGTGTTCCTTATTTATTGGCAAGAAAATGCCATAGAGGTGAACACCTTTTTGATGGTTCTTTTGTTGGGACCCGACACATGGTTGTTCTATGGGAGGAAATGTGAAGTGGAACTATTAGTTTCCTTGCCGTGATTTGCAGAGGATTCAAAAGACTCACATTCAAATGTGAGTCTTGATAATGAAAAATTTAAAAATCAGTGATGTCTTTAATATGAATTTAATATCTCATTCTTTTTCCACATCCCTGACCCTCTTTATCCTTTGTCTTAGACTTCCATCCTTTCTTGGCACCTAACTTCCTTCTGTAGCGTCCCTAACTACACCCAGTGACTTCCAGCTTCAGTTCTTGCTGTCTCTTCTTTCCCTCCACCGCCCCCTTCCTTTTCCTCCCGCTTCTTGCCCCATCAATTTTCCCCTCCCTTCCTTCCTGGCAGCTCCAAGTCCCCCAGGAGATCAAAGAGTGACAGTGTTGCCACTGCCCAGCTGAGAGACTTTCCAGGCTCTCTCTCCCCGCTGGGCTGAGCGGTGGGCTGAGGGACAGGAGGCTCGGGTGGGGCGTCTTGGCTTCTGCGGAAAATTATGAAAGAAAAGTGTCTGAAGCAGAGTTACATACATTAGAAAAAAAATAAAACTCCCTTTGTGCTAGTTAATTCGGGGTCCTTTAGTTTGAGTCTTTGCCACACATGGTTGAAAGCCATTGTTTACGCTGGGATTTTGCAGATTCGGAACAGGGTGGGTGAGAACGAAGGCGCCCAACTGGTAAGCGCTTCCCTAGTACCGAACTGACCCCAGAATCCGTGGAGGGAAAAGCCTCGCTGGAGGCGGGGCTCCAGGGCTGGGGGCGGGGCTGGGGGCGGTGGCTGGCCAATCAGGACGCGAAGCCAGGCCAGGCTTCCTCTCCGCTCTGGTGAGTGGCGAGCGCTGGAAGGCTGGGAGTCTCAGTCACCGCCCAGCGGAGCGCAGCGGCTGCGCCCGAGGGCAGCGGGACACGGCCGGCGCCGCAGGCTCAGAGCTGCCCGCGGGGCAGGGACCACGCGCCCTCTCTGCACTCCGTCACACGTCGTCCCTGGCCTGCGGGCAGATAGTCTAGGAGGAAGCTGCGTTCAGACAAAAGCTCCCGCAACCCTGCCCTGCCCAGCCCGAACCCTGGAGGGAGCCGGTTGGGTGCTGGTGCCCATCTGATTCTCAGCTCCGGACTTTTTGCTAGTTCAGAGATTGCAAGAGTCTGATGCGTTACTCTGAGAGGAAGTCCTCTGCCTGTTGTTGAGGACTAAGCACAGTGCTTAGGTGCTCGGGGATGTGAGGGGGGGAGCAAAAAGAAAGAAAAAATGATTTCCCGGGACATTGTCCACACAGCATTCCTGTTTGCTCTTCTTTATTCTTCCCTAGCTCAAGATGCAAGCCCCTCGACGGAGAGCGGGGCTGAGGACATTCCAGAGGGTGCTTCCACCTTGGCTTTTGTGTTTGATGTGACTGGTTCCATGTATGATGATTTAGTTCAGGTTATTGAAGGGGCTTCTAAAATTTTGGAGACGTCTTTGAAAAGACCCAAGAAACCTCTTTTCAACTTCGCTTTGGTGCCTTTCCATGATCCAGGTAAGGGATATATTTATTCTGTTATGTCTCATGATTATTTCTTGTGCTTAAAATTGTTTCGTTGTTAGAAAGTTTCCGAAGTATTTTTTTTTAATGGGCAGCAGAATGCAGCTGTAACAAAGAATTGCTCACTGGCATCTGGTTTGTTCTCTGATACCGCCTTAAGTCTCAGTCGATGGCTTGTTTAGGGAGCTTGAATAGTGGTGCCCAAACCTGGAAATGTGATCTTGTGAAAACCAGAACCAAGAGTCTTCAGCCGCAACATAAAAATCAGAGTTAACTAACCTGTATTTTAGAGCTAAAGAATATTTAATTGCAAAGGAAGGCAGACTTGGACGCGGTGTTCAACAGCAATGCTAACTGAATGCTAAGCGCTAACGTTCAGGCGGAAAGTACTCTGTGAATAACCCTCATGGAAGAGGGAAAAACCTGTTGTGTGACATACAGGGAAGCCTGTAAGTAGTAACTACTAGTGGAGCGGAAGGCATGAAAATGAGAGAGAGAAGCCATTCATTTCTTAATTGAGTCTGTTTATCTTTGCACCAGGTCATCATTAGATTCAGGAATGAGTGTAAACATATCCCTGTCTCATGGAGTAGACAAGCATGTAATTTGCTTCAAGGTAGTTGAAGCAAAGTAACTTTATTTTGTGCCCTAGAGCTGTGGGTTTCAACTGCTCCACGGTAACATGATCCTATTTACTTTTTTCAGTTTCTCTTTAAAGTAGTACCTCTCTGTGAGGGTTGTGGGAGCCCTCATTGTCATTGCTCAGGGTAGCATTACGGGGGGAACCTGGAAGCTTGCTGTCTGGTGTCCACCCGAGTCTCATTAGCACAAATTGCTGCCCAGTTGAAGAAATAAAGCAGTGATTTCTGAAAAGTTCTTCCCAACTGTTCTCCCACATTTTTCCGGATTTTGAAATTCTGTCTTCGCTAGATTTTGACACGACCTCTACACAATGAGAGCATGATGTTGGGAATCTCAGATTCTTTCCTTGTGTGTTTGGCAAACGTTTAGGAGTTTGAATTAATCGCTAGTTATAGAATGTGGTAAGTTTCAATTATTTAAAAAGATGGCACAGGGATAAATTGAGAGGGACATAAGACTTTCTGGGATTTTCATGTTCTTCAAATGACAAAAACAGTAACCTATTGTACTCTTATGGGATATACACATTTATTAGTAATCTCTACGTTGATTAAACATGAGATGTTCTTTGCGTTTTAATAAAGAATTATATAGTCACATTCTGTCTTACTCTTTTACACACCTCAAATGTTATGATGCTTCAGTTTATAAAATGTCAAGATGCCAATTGTGATGCAGTTCAAGGCTTTTGTCATTTGGAACAGCCTAAATATATATCTGCTGTATGTATGAATCTGAAGTCTGCTAAAATATAGAGTAAAAGTTCTTTTCTCTAATTAACACCGCACTTTGCTTGTCTTATGAGTGGAAAGTGGACTATCAAGATATTTTGGAGTGATAAGAAAAATTATTGTAATGAATTGTATTGTGGTGCATTGCCTTATGGTTATTACCAAATGGGAAAATTGGCACCTTGTTATAGGTGACTTTCCATGATTCAAAGTGAAGGAAACTTGGCATGCTAATAACAGATGACTAATAAAACTAGAGCTTTCTTAAATTAAATTTTATTAGAAAATCATTAAGTTAAACTGGTTTCATAAAATTAATTGTATATATAATTCCATACAGTTATTGTTCCTGTTTCTATTGTGATTAACAGTGGAGAGGAGTGACTAAGGGTTTATGTTATGTAAGACTGCTTAAAACATTTTTTTTTTTTTTTTTTGTGGTACTGGGGGTTGAACCCAGGGCCTTGTGCTTGCATGCTCTGCAAGTGCTGGACCACTGAGCTGAGCCCCAGGGCCATTTTTTTTTTTACTTTTTGAGACAGGGTTTCGCTAAATTATGCAGACTGCGTCTGGTCTCGAACTTGTGATTCTCCTGCCTCCGCCTCCGGAGCTGCTAGGATTACAGGCGTGCGCCACCACGCCGGGCTGTTTAAAACATTTTTGAAGATAGAAAAATAGAAATTAAAACATACTACTGACTTTTCACTTCGTATTCTCTTTCATAGATTTTATTTTTCTCTTTATGTAATATAGTCTTTTTCTTTCTCTTTCTCTTTGTATAATCATTAAAATTTTTTGATTCTCTTGTAGTTTATGATCAGGTTGGAATGACAGGAAGGGCCTTGAATGGGATATTAGCTGTTTTACTACACAACATTAGAAAAGTCAATTTACTATTTTGAATCTGTTTTCTCAACTGTAAAATGAGAGAAGTGGATTCGAACATATCTAAGGTCACTTTGGGCTGGGATTTGGCTCAGTTGGTAGAGCGCTGCGCTGCAGTCTCTGAGGTCCCGAGTTCAATTCCCAGCCCCGCAAAAATGGGAGAAGGACCTGGCAATGCACTCCCAAGGCAATCCCGAAATACTCAGCCATTGAAAACCCTATGAGGGTCGCTATGAGTCGGATACCGACTTGACGGCACCTAACAACAACAACAACAAGGTCACTTTAAGGGGCTGGAGTTTCGCTCAGTTGGTAGGGTTCTGCTCTGCGCTCTCTGAGGCCCTAGGTTCAATCCCCAGCTCCACAAAAATGGGAGAAGGACATGGCAGTCCACTTCTGAAACAGTCCTGAAACAATCAGCCATTGAAAACCCTATGAATAGCAGAGAAGTACTGACATAGTGCTGGGCACGGCACAGTGTTAGGTAGTATTTCGTTATGTTGTACATAGGGTCACTATGAGTTAGACCCTTTGTACACCTAATGACAACAGCACCACCTACCAACAACAACAAAGTCATTTCTAATTATGACATTTTATGATTCTCTATTTTACATATGGATTTTTTTTATAGCTCCTAATACATGTTTGTATGGTCAGATGAAATAACTGACATGGAAAGAAATAATTCATAGTATTTAATTAAATTAATTATATTAATGACCTTGAAGGATTGACACCTGTTGACATCTACTATCACATTTAGCTAGGTAAAATAATAGATTATCTCTGGGATATAGTCAAAGGCTTTTGACTGAAGTCTTTAGGCCTCTACGGATGATTGTTTTGGGGCTCTGATTACAGTTTGGGGCAAGATGTGTGTTTGTAGGTGGGGGTATAATTAAAATATATGAGAAGCGTAGATACAGAAGAGGAAGAATGTCCAATTTGTTGACAATGAGGTGGTAAAACCATTCAGAAGATGTTCCTGCAGGGAGGCAGTGCTGGAAGCCAGAGGAACCAGGAACCCAAAGGGAGGAAAAGGGTGTGCCAGAGACAGCCAGGGGTTGTGGTAAGGGAAGCCTGACCTCTGAGTGTGAATTAACTATGGTGAAGATAGTGTTCTACCTACATAATCACATCTAATGTATTAATTTGTAATTTGTAATTAATTTGTAACAGCTTTGTTGAGATGTAATTGACTTGCCATATAATCAATCCACTTAAAATGTATAATTCATTGATTTCTGTTATATTCAGTGATAGGTGAAGCCATTTCTGCAGTTGATTTTAGAACACTTTAGAACATTTTCATCACCTCGGAAAAAAATTTCATACTCTTTAGCTATCAGTCTCTGATTCCCCTATCATTGTTGTATGCCCAACCCTAAGTGACCATTAGTCTACTTTTCTGTCTGTATAAATTTTCCTATTCTTGACTTCCATATGAGTGGAATCATGTAATACGTGATCTTTTATGACTGGCTTCTTTATTTTAGTATGATGTTCTCAAGGTTCATTTGTATTGTAGTATGTATCAGTACTCTATTCTTCCTTATGGGCAAGTAATATTTCACTGTATAATATACCATATTTGGTTTATTCACTAGTCCACGATGGATATTTAGGTTGTTTTCACCAATTATGAATAATGCCATATTCTTCACATCCTCATCAATGTGTTATCATAAAACTTTTGGAATCATATGTATTATTTTTTGCTGTGTTCCTTATAGTACTCAAAATGTATTCCTGGCTTCCTCAGAACACATCTTTGGGGAGGGCTGATAATCTCTCTTGACAACAGCTCCTTTTATTACTTGGCTTCTATTTCTGTTCTTTGTAAAGCAGGCACCAGAGACAGAAGGAGACAGAGTGGGACAATGTTCTTTAATGAGTTGTTTTATAGAAAGAAAAGTTTTCTTTTCTTTTTATCTTTCACAATTATGTTTCTACTTTTTTCCCAGAATTACTTACATTAGTCTGCATTCTTTATTCACCTACCAGTTACGTTTCAGGCATTGCTTAGGCACTGAAGTAATGGTACTGGGTATACATAAAAGAATAAAAGAGACAAAAACTCCTGCCCTTAATGGAGCTTACCTTCTCTTTGAGAAGGGGCAATAAAGAAAATAACTAAAATACACACAATAATTTTGATGGTGAAATTGCTATGGAGAAAACAAAAAACCAAGAAAAGGTCATAGAGAACTTTAAGTCAATTGAGAGTATTGGAATGTTAAACATAGTGGTTGGGGAAGCTCTGAAAATGTCTCATTGGGAAGCAAAACTTGGAAATCAGGGAATGAGCAATGAGCATATGTGTGAAAGACTGTTACAGTCAGATGAACAATTAATGAAAAGCTCTCCTGGCAGTTCAAGAGATAGTGAAGAGACCAGAATGTCTACAACACTGTAGATGATAGGGAGAAATTAGGAGTTGAGGTCAGAAGTCTGAGGGCCATTTCGTGAAAGGGCCCCTAGGCACCTGTTATGATTTGGATCTAAATATCCCCCAAAGGCCATGTATTTGAACATTGGATCCCCAGCTGATGGTGCTGTTCTTAGAGGTTATGGGAGTTTGGGAGGTGGGATTCTAGCTTTGCAGAAGCAGCTACCTGGGGGTGAGCCTTTGAAGGATTTTAACTCGAGCACCAGTTGCAGTCACTCTCTGCCTTATGCTCTGCCGTGCTGTGAGGTCATTGACCACAGGCCTGCCATCTGCCCCACCTGCTCCACCTCCACTGTGGACTGATCTTCTAACATTGAACCTCCAATAAATCTCTCCCCCATAAGTTTGTTTTGGTGGGTTTGTCTGTCACAGCGATGTACCACCTGCCTAAGACAGCATCTGTGACTTTGGCTTTCACAGTGAGTGAGAATGGAAGTCATGTTGGCGTTTTAAACAGCATAGTGACGGACATGATCTGATTGTGTATCCATGTCATTCTGTTGTGGGGAGTAGTTGAAAGCTAAGCAAGAACAGGAACAGGGAGACTAGATCGAAGACTATAGAACAATTTTGGCAGAAGATAATGGTATACATTGTGTGACACAGAAGATTTCAGAACTAGTTGGAGTTCATGTATATTTTGGAGAGGAAACCAGAGGGATTTGATGATGGGCCAAATGTAGGGTATGAGGTAAAAACAGAAGATACGACCTGTTGTAAGGACTTGGTTCCAGTGAGTGGCACTGGAATGGCACAGCAGGGCCATTTCCTGAGATGGAGAAGAATGAATGAGAAGCAGGACTGAGAAAGGGTGAGAGGATGAGGCTTTTACTTTTGAATACATTTGAGATACCTTTTGGTACCTGATTAGACCTGGAAGGAGGCAGTTAGATACAGGACATTAGAGTTTTAGGGGAAAGGTATGGGCGACAGGTATAAATTTGGGACCCAATGGCATGTACAGAGGTGGTGTTTCGAGCCTTCAGATTTAGATGTGACCACTAAGGGACTGACTATAAATTGAGAAGAGAGAAGGTCTGAGGATCTAGCCCTGTTGTTGTTGTTAGGTGCCGTGAAGTTGTGTCCAACTCATAGGGACCCTCAAGGTTTTCAATGGCTATTTCGGGATTACCTCAGGAGTGAATTGCCATGTCCCTCTCCCATTTTTGTGGTCCTGGGAATCAAACTCAGGACCTCAGAGACTGCAGAGCAGCTCCCTATCAACTGAGCTAAATCCCATCCCAAGGATCCAGCCCTAGGACATGCTAATTAATTGTTGGCCAGAGCTGAGGATGAACCAACAATGCAGTCAGAGAAATGAAGTCCAGGAGGCAAGAGAAGAGTAAATTATCCTAGAAGACAAGAGAAGAAAGTGTTTCAAGAAGAGATACTAATTTACCTCTTAAAATGAGGACTGAGAATTATCTAATCAAGTTAGCAGTATGGAATCACTGATGACTCAACAACAGTAGTTTCAAGGAGGAGATAGTAATAAAAACCCATGTGGACAGAATTCAAGGGAATGGGAGAAGAGAAATTGAAAGTCTTCATAACTATATTTTTGTGTCCGATTATTGGTATGGTTGCTTTATTCATGAGGCTAAAATTGAACCTAGTTTAGATAAACTATTCAATGAGTATTTTTCAATATGCAAATGTAGTAGAACAAACATCCAATTTGGGATGGAAGACTTCTGTACTTTTCTGTATTCTTGTCATTTAAGGAAATCATTTAACCTTGCCCCACCACTGTATTTCTGTCTATAAAATTAGCGCATTGTTAGGTCATTATCAAAGTCTATGATTTTATCATAATATAGTGAAAGGGAGGTGACTTTCCAGAGATTGAAAGTAGGACTTGATTCATTTAGATACATAGCATTGCATGTCTCTGTGTTTAAGAGTTTCATTTTAATAAAACCTGCATGCCGTCAGTGACTTTGTATGGTTTTCCGGGGTCTGCACAGTGTTAAGAAAATGCTCCAGGACTTATGTAATAAAATGATTCTCTTAGAATATTTTTCTGAGCAATAGCAGAATCACTTGAAACCATAAAGAATAGGAAGATTTTTACAAAGAAAATATTGCACATTCAGACCTTGAAAACTTAAACACATTTATATAAACTGAACTTCAAATTGAAATGATTTCTAGTTCAGTAAGAAGCTATTAGTCTCCCCTTCCCTCTGGCACATCCTATAGGCAGAAAAATTTTCATGAGGAAAAAGATTGGTCTGTTAGGTCCAAGAGAAATCCAACTGAGGGAAATGCATTGAAATTTAAGATTGAGAGGACTCCACCCCCCCAACTGAGGATCCAACCCAGGGCTAGCAGAATCCCTTCTGGCTTCCACAGAATGAAAGTGTGTGTGTGTGTGTGTGTGTATATGTACGTATGTATGTAATATATATGTATGTATGTATCATGCACACACACATATTGCTTGCTTGTTTTTAGTTAAAAGTTAAATTGAGGAACAATCTAAATTATTATTGATAAATCAGAATTTGACTTTGCTCATGGTTTGTCTTTGATCAAATACACAATTACCATTTTTGGTGGGCCTTTATAATTTGGCTTACTTTTCTCTTTGAGTAGACATTAAGCTCCTAGGGCAAGGACTGATTCGTTCTTATAGGCCCAGTACACAGTACACACTCAGGAAATGTCATTAATGGATGAGTGAATAGAATGAATGCTGGAGGCAAGAATTCATGATTTTGCTAGTATTTAAATCTTGCCATTCATTAGCTGAGAGTTTACTTTATAAATCCCAATAATCAGAAGAATAAAAATTTGTACTAATTTGCCAATTCAGCCTTTGGGTTGGTAATATAGTTCTCATCGAAGCTATAATATGAAATGGAAGGTCCATTGCAATCCAGATAATGTCTGATTCTTGATTACTGAATGTTTGTATAAACAGGTGATTGGAGGGGGGAATTATATGTCATCTGGAATGTCGCAGCTGCGTGCTGTAAGGCAGACTTCCTGATTTCTAGTTTTAACTTGACTGACTGAAGGCATGTCATAGCAAATAATTTCCAAGGGGAACTATACAAACATAGGATGGACATGAGAGTTAGCTCTCACAAGTCTACAGAGACTCTCTACTTTGGTTTTGTTTTCTTCTGAAAATCCCCATGAGGATTCCCCATCTCTGTGGAAATTAGGGAAAATTTTAAAATGGACTTAATGTTCAGTGTAAGGTGTGATGGTATCATGATTAAATAAAACAGTATATGTGTATTCCTTTAGAGATACAATAAAATGAATGGTGTTGCTTAAACTGACATTTGTCTATGAAGATTGAAGGAAGGAAACCAGTTATCAAGGAATGCAGTGCAACATTTACATAATGCAGTGAAAAAATTAGGCAGAAAAAATGTGCTTGATGACTTGGCTATGGACCAACCTACAAGCAAAAGACAGTTCAAACCATTTCAGTGGTAGCACATCCTAGTAGACAGAATGTTTGAGAAGCATGTGTTCTTTGGTACACTGTTGCCTTGAGTCTCAGACTAGAGCCTTATAATTGTGAAACCAGCAAGAGAATATAATCCCTCCCAAATAAGCCATTATGTCCATTCACTCACTCATTTACTCATTAACCAAGAACAAATTTCTTACTGTTTATCAGGGACAATCCTGGGTGCTGTAGACTCAAAGACAATAAAACAAAACTTACGAAAAGCTCACAGTCTATGAGGAAAGGGCAGGCAAATTGACAGGACAATGCAGTGCAATGCTTTGTAGTGGAAAGAAGCATGGGACACAGTGTGAGCCCAGAGTCGTGCATCTAATGCCGAATTCAGGAGGGTGATTCTCCACAAAGGTTTTCTGGAAGAAGCATAATCTGGACTGAAGCCTGGGGAATGTGCATGAATAAAAATTTAATCAAAATATTATTGAGCTTGGATTTCATGATGAAATCTATTGGGAACCTGAAAGGGTTATAAGCAAGGAATGACATGATTGGGTTTTCACTTTAGACGTCGGTCCCAGCTGAAATGGAGCAAAGGAATCTTGAGAGCTGGCAGATGAGATGTGAAGCCGTCTCAACAATTCAGGAGGAAATATTGAGGTGACCTGGGGTTGGCAAGGAGAAGGTCAGTTTCTGAACTATAAAAAAAGTCCAGTGGGCTAGACTTGATCCTGTGAACATGAAAAAAAAAAAAAAAGAAATACGACTGCTTTCTGGGAGTCAAAATATGAAATTAACATGCAGAAAGAGAGAAGATATTTGCCAGGTTTGCTTTAAGAGACAAAGCTGCTCCCAGGCTAGGAGAGTTGGTAGTAAGCTCCTTTTCTGTTGAATTGTCCAAAAGAAGCATCAACCAAAAAAGTTTGTTGGTCAGCAATGAAAATTTATGGGTCATAGAATCATATATGAGTAGTAAACAACCAAGTTCCAACTGGGGTTCAGATTGTTAATTTATCTTACACTTGAATAAGCAGTCCACCCATCAGTAGGATTCCACTGTGGTGATGGGCTGTTTATCTGTATAAATGTGTAATGATGTCATTATGCATTAACATTTTATGATTAACTGTCCTTGTTCTAGTTGTTGTTGTTAGGTGCCGTCAAGTTGGTCTCCGACTCATAGCGACCCGCATAGGGTTTTCAATGGCTGAGTGCTTCAGGATTGCCTTGGGAGTGGATTGCCAGCCCCTTCTCCCATTTTTGTGGTGCTGGGAATTGAACTTGGGGCCTCAGTGACTGGAGCGCAGTGCTCTACCCACTGAGCTAAATCCCAGGGCTGTGGGTATGGCTCAGCGGTAGGGAGCTTGCCTAACATGCTTAAAGCCCACAGTTCAATTTCAGCATTCAAAAAAAAAAAAAAAAAAAAAAAAGACAATTGTCAACCTAACCTATGGGCTGGGATTTAGCTCAGTTGGTAGAGCTCTGTGTTACAGGCTCTGAGGTCCCGAGTTCAATTCCCAGCACCGCAAAAATGGGAGAAGGACCTGGCAATCCCAAAACAGTCAGTCATTGAAAAGCCTATGAGGGTCACTATCAGTCGGATACCGACTCGATGGCACCTAACAGCAACAACAACAACAACCTGATAAGTTACCTGGAACATACGTTTGTTCTAGTTATGCTTTGCTAAATAGCCTTCAGACAATTTAACCACATGTATGTATCTTATGTAGAGAAAAGGCTCTGGGCAGACTGACACATACATCAGGCTCACTAGCTAGTCATATTCCGCATTGGTAACTTATGTTTTGGCATACCAATTGTATGCATCAGGCTTCCTTGTTTAAAATGTTCTGCCAGTGTCAAATTCAAGTTTCCAAGTTTGCAAGTCTGAGAACCAGATACTGGTCAGTAACGATGAATTTATCCCACTAAATTTTGCCCTGTGTGGGTCTTTTTGGGTAGCCTGTCTGTCTTCAGGTATCACATCTCAGCATTTTCAACCATCGTTAGTTCAGTGTGCCAGGTAGCTTCTCTGTCGGCTTGAAACTTATGTAGATTAACGTTGAAGCCCCTGGAATAAATGAGATCGTCTGAGGAGAGTGTGTAGAATGAGAAAAGAGACAGGATAGAACCATGGAGAATACAAACACTTAGGAGACAGAGGAAAGGAAGTTCATAATGGATTCTGGAATGGAGAGTCCAGGAAAATAGGAAGAGAAATGGAAATGAGCAGTATTTGGAAATTGAAAAAGTTGTGCGTTTTCAGCAAGTTGTCAACTTTCAACTGTCCATTCATAAGATTACTGAAAATAAAGGTTAAACAATATTAAGCTAAAAAATGCAGTTTTCATTAGAGTTGTGGAACAGAAGGCTGAAATGATGGCTAAGAGTACAATGCATTTCTTTCATGAAACATAACATGGTAGGTAAAAGCATAGACTCTGGAGGCTGACACCTGTGTTGGAAACCTATTGCCATCAATTACTTGCTATATGACCTAAGTTCTATGTGTTTCAGTTTCAGTAATCTAAGGATAATATTGTCTACCTTCTAAGGTTCATATGGTCTATAGCCTTGCCACCATGGTGTCCAATCTCATAAGCTAAACAGGGTTGGGTCTGGTTAGTTCTTGGATGGGAGATTGCCTGGGAATATCTAGTGCTGTAGGCTTGGGAGAAGGATCCAGCAGTGCACTCCTGAAACAGTCATCGAAAACCTTATGAATAGCAGAGAAGCACTGTCAGACATAGTGCTAGACATGGCACAATGTCAGGCAGTATTTTGTTCTGTTGTACATGGGGTTGCTATGAGTCAGACCTTACTCTTTGGCACTTAATAACAACAACAAGGCTAATGTGAGGAGTTATTATAATAATAGATGTCTAAAATTTGACACAATCCTTTGCACATAGTAAATTCTTAATAAAGCTTAGTTATTGGGACTTAGAATTGAGGAAGAACTTTTTTTTTTTTTTAGATGAAAAGGAGGAGCAACTGGTTAGGCACTGTAGGAAAAGAGGCAACAGAGTATAAAAGATTGACAATACCAAAGAGAGATTAGGTAATTTATGGAACCAGGACTTTAAGGAAGCAAGAAGTGATGGGATACAAAGAAGGATTGGTTGTTGGCAGCAGAAGACCTTTGGTTTTGTATGAAAGGAGAAAAGCAGACTATAACAGGCATGATCATAGACAAGGTGGTAGACAGGATGCAGATGTAACTTCCTGTCTAATGGATCATTTTCTAAAAGAAACTGAAAGGAGAGATGTTTGATGAGGGTAGAGTTTTGGAGATAAAGGTCACATAAGGACACATGTAAGGTTTTCCTCGAGAAGTGTTCTAGAAGATGTACTCGTATGGCCTTAGTGCTGCCCAACTGTGATTTTCTCCAGAAGCCTTCAGTATCCTAGACTTAGATTGACCACTGCTTTCATCTGGCTTGACTTTAAAAATAAGATATTGTTGAGAAGAATATCAATAAACGAGAGACTAAAGTAACACATCACAGGGGCAAGTCTGGGTGGATTTCATTGATAAGAGTTGGGATTCTGCATATGAAGGACAATGTGAAAGTACCACTAAAGTGCTTTGATCATACAGTTGTTGTTGTTTGTTGTTAGGTGCCTTCGAGTCAGGTCTGACTCATAGCAATCCTCAGGTTTTCAATGGCTAAGTGTTTCGGAATTGCTTCGAGAGTAGATTGCCCTGTCCTCCCATTTTGATGGTGCTGGGGCTTCAGAGAGTACAGAGCGGCACTCTACCAACTGAGCTAAACCCCAGCCCCAATCATAAAATACATGGGTAGAAAAGGAAGTTAAATCAAAATGATGATGGTGGAATTGAGATCAAGGAATTTGAGGCTCAGAGTTGAATAGGGGTGTTAAAATAACCCAGATAATAACAGAACCTAGAATGATTGAGGAAGAGTCAGGCAGGAAATTTTTATTTAGTAAGAATTACTGAGAAGTATTTCAGAGGCAGTTAACAATAGTGATAAGGATTGGATGTCACACATGGCATCTCTTAAGGTAGAGAAGTAAGAGAGTAGATACAGTGCTGATTACTGCCTGGCCCTGAGGTATCTGGGATGTTGGAGAATGAGAAAACTCCTTTGAGCAGGGTGATTGGAGGTCATGCTGTCAAGGGAGAGTCCTGATTCAGCCAATGTAGGAGGCTGAGGTAAACTTCCTGTGGGAAGATGGTTTGGGAACTCACAATTTGCAAGGACATAGGATGGAGAAAAATGGATTAGGAGAGAGGAAACAGAGAAGCTGAGAGTAACAGAGGTGAATGGTTTATATTTGGGGCATTGGCCACAGGTGAGGGTGATTTAAACAAGATTGGATGCACTGGTTGCAAAGTTCTGATTGAGACCCAAGTATAAATTTAAGATACTGTTCAGACCCTGTTAGAATTGGAGCCTAATGAAGTCAGCTGCTGGAAACTCTGGGAGCAATGTGGCTGGCAGAGATGCCTGAAGAAATACCTCATCTCCTATGTCTTATTGACACAGGTTTATTGTTGTTGTTAGGTGCCATCGAGTCAGGTCTGATTCATACCGACCCTCACAGGGTTTTCAGAGGGTGATTGGTTTGGGATTGCTTTGGGAGTGGATTGCCAAGTCTTTCCATTTTGCAATGCTGGGGATCGAACCTGGGTCCTCAGAGAGTGCAGAACAGTGCTCTACCAACTGAGCTAAACCCCGTCTGGCAGACTTACTGGCATAGTTTTTATTCCTAATAATAACAGCTACCATTCACACACACACACACACACACACACACACACACACACACACACACACACACACACCAGCAGATGGTGGATGTTTATTTTACATACCAGATAAGTGAGGCTTATATGAACTCATAAAATGTGAAAAATTTCCTGAAAAGAAGTAGTCTTCCACAGATTCTTTTTTGTCTTCTTATTTTCTTTAGGTAAATGTGTGAGATTAATGAGATATGCCTAAGAAGGCAGGAAAAAAGGACCACTGTATGTTTCCTAGAGCTGCCATTAACAAAGTATCACAAACTTGTTATTTTTAGGTGCTGTGGATTCAGATGTGACCCATAGTGATCCTCTGTAGAACAGATGAAACACTCCCTGACACTGTGCCATGCCCAGCACCGAGTCAGTATTTCTCTACTATTCATAGGGTTTTAGATAGCGGATTGTTTCAGGAGTTGATTGCCAGGTCCTTCTTCCTAGCCTGTCGCACCTCGTATTTCCAGGTGGTCTCCTATCCAAGGACTAATCATGCTGACCCTGCCTGGCTTCTGAGATCAGGTGGGATTAGATGCTAGGGTGCTAGGGCTGCAGATGTACCACAGACTGAGTGACTTAACATTTATTGTCACAGTTCTGAAGGGTGGAAGTCCAAAATGAAGGTGTTGGCAGGGTTATTTCCTTCTGAAGGCTGAGAAGGAGACTCTATTATGCCTTTTCCCTAGCTTCTTATGGTTTGTTGTAAACTTTAAAGTTTCTTGGCTTATAAATGCATTACCCTGCCTTTGGGGCTGGGATGTAGGTTAGTTGGTAGAGTGCTCCTCTGCAGTCTCTGAGGTCATGAGTTTGATTCCCAGCACCACAAAATGGGAGAAGGACATGACAATCCACTCCCAAGGCAATGCTGAAACATTCAGCCATTGAAAACCCTGTAAGGGTCGTTGTGAGTCAGACACAACTCAATGGCTCCTACCAACGGCAGCCCTGCCTTCATCTTTAATATGGCATTCTCCCTGTGTGCTGTCAGATTTTCCTTATTTGTGAGGACACCAGTCACACTGGATTAGTGGCCCATCATATTCTAGTATGACCTCATTTTAACTGATTATGGCTACAGATGACCTTATTTCCAAATAAGGTCACATTCTGACATACTGAAGGATAGGATTTCAGCATATGAATTATTACTATTATTATTTTATTATTATTACCTTTTTCGTGGTACTAGGGGTTGAACGCAGGGCCTCACTCATGCTAGGCAAGAGCTCTACCACTGAGCTGCACCCCAGCCCATTTTTTACTTTGAGACAGGGTCTTGCTAAATTGTGTAGGCTGCCTCTGGCCTGAAACTCATAATCCTTTGTCTCCACCTCTTGAGTCTCTGGGATCATAGGCGTGTGCCATGGCCCTGGGCCAACAAATGAATTTTTGGGAGACACAGTTCAACTCATAGCAGATCACTCAGCAATTAACATTAGAAATCCAAAACTCTGGCCAAGTGCTGTGGTGCACGCCTATCATCCCAGCTACTCAGGAGGCTGAGAAGTAGGATCGTGAGTTCAGGGCAGCCTGCATAATTTAGTAAGACTTTGTCTCAAACTAAAAGATTTTAAAAGGGGTCTGGGAGTGGGGATCAATGGTAGAACACTTGCCTGGCCTGCTGGAGGCCTTGTTTTCAACCTCCAAAGAAAGATTCTGTTTATTCAATAAATTTGTGATACAAATGTTCGCATCAGGAAGTGTCTCAGACTCTAAGCTCTTTTCCCTTTTTGGATAGGAAGAGTTCTCACTGTGATTTTTACTTTTAAAGCACAGCATGTAGAAAAGCTCTGTTTGATCTTTTTTTGTGTGATGTTAAGATATTTAATTTTGAAATAGGGAAAATTACATAGGAGCTAGGAACTCTGGGAATTATGTGTGGGTTCCAAAGTGTTTTGACTTTATATAACCCCAGGTTTCTTTCTTAGAAACTTCAAACACACTAATTGGAACAATTTTTCCATTAGCATGGCATCTCTGAGAACTTTCCTTTAAACACTGTTTTACAGCAGGTGGGAGGAATTCCTTGAACTTCCCAGGCTGGAAGGCACATTGCCACCGAAAATGCTTCAGGGCTGCCCTTAGCTACTCATGCCAGGATCTGACAGGGAGATGCTGGTTAAATAAGACACATAGGTGATGAGAACGGATAAATATGTGAGATGCTACATGTTCATATACGTGTGTGTGTGTGTGTGTGTGTGTGTGTGTGTGTGTGTTATTTCATTAAGCAATAGAAAAAAGTTCTAAAAAACTGTACGGTCTGGAATATCAATTTTTGAGATTCAAAGTGAAATCTGTGTTGCTTCTTGTTTAGTTTATTTCCACTTCAAAGCCCTTTGCCAGAGCACACAGAAAACCTCATTTCTATTGTTTTCATGTTCCCCAGAGAATCTTCCCTGCTGTTCTTAGGTGTCCATGCTCAGCAATCCCTGATCACATCATCACACTTTTGCCTTGAAGTTTTCTCCCCAGCCACACCCTAAACTGGAATGTCCCCTGTGTGCAGGACATCATCTCTACAGTTAAAAGATTTCCCTGTTTCACCTCTCTCAAGGAGATGTCCTAGGATATTAGAAATGTGTCATTCTTTTTAATTCTGAGATCCCCTTTTATATTTATTGTACCTGCTGTGCCTTTGATAACCAGTCATTTCATTCTTTCTATTGCGTAGTGAAAAGTAATAGTGGATTTAATTAATTTTGACTAAGTAACATTTGGTAGAGTTAGAAAAGATGGCATGAGTTTTAAGTGAATAGATTCTAATATCAAAAAAGGCCAACGTTTGATTTTTGTTGTGTGCCATCAAGTTTGATCTGACTCATAGTGACCCTATGTATAACAGTACCCAATACTGTGCCATGAACATGATCTTTTTATATTTGATCCCAAGCTTGCAGCCACTACATTTCTTCTCATTTGGAGTCATGGCATATATCAGCTGGAGATCCTATGGCCTTTACTCCATTCTGCCATTAAGGTTGACTCTACTTTGAGGAGGCAACACTTTCCTTGTCATTTCTTGAATGCTGTCCAGCTGGGGGGACTCATTTTCCAGCGATGTATTTGACATTGCTTCTCTGCTATGCATAGGGTTGTCAATGGCTAATTGTTTGGGGAGGGCATTTGATTAGTAGGTAGTAAATTAAGTTAGATTAATTTAGATTTGTTGTTAGGTGCTGTTGAGTTGGTGTCCGACTCATAGCGACCCTGTGTGATAAGAGGCAAAACACTATTATCAGTGCTCCTCTGTTATTCATTGGGTTTTCAATGGCAGATTTATTTTTGGGAGTGGGTTGCCAGGTCCTTTTCCCAAGCCTACAGCACCTGGTGTTCACAGGCAGTCTCCCATACAAGTACTAACCAGGCCCGACCCTGCTTAGCTTCTGAGATCTGATGGTGCTACGGCTGCAGGCTAATTTAGATTAGAAGGTAGTAATTTACTAACTTCTCAAAAATCTTAGTTTACTATCGCTAAGAGAATAACAATTATATTTCCTTTGTAGAGTTGTTGTAGGATTAGAAGAAAAACATGCAAAATCTTTGGTGAAGAATAAAGACTCAATAATGTGCTAGAGGGGAAATATTTGACATATAGTTGAGACACCTGTGTCCTTGCTCTGTAATTGGACCCTCAGATTCCCTTCTGTACAAAGTAAGGATACAATCAATGGTGTGCTGACAAACCACTGGCTCTGGAGCTGGGGATAGGGGAGGACATCTCTTATTTGTAGCATTTGGTAGTTTGTATTGTGTAAATTCTCCCCAATGGCCTTTTCAAACCACCGGGATGGTGCCCCTTGGATGTAGAAGTTGGGAATAGATGTGCACAATCACCGCTCACCTACCACTTAAAATTCCTTCTACAAAGGGGGATGTTTATTTTAAATGGGACTGCATTTGTGAAAGAACTTAGTGTACAGCGTTCACTGGATGTTAAATTTTGCTTGGGAAGTCCACTTAGTGGGTACAATTAGTGAGAGTAGAATTAGTTCTGTGGTGGAGAAGCAGATTCAATGTTTTCCTCCCCATGACAGTTTTGGGAAAGTTCAAGAGCAAATGTCCTAGAGGCCAGCCAGCCAGAGAACACTAATACCTCCTGCCTCCTGATATCCTCACAGGGCAGGTGCCAGGCATCTCCCATTTCTGAGTTCTTCCTCCCATCCTACACCTGTCTTCTGCTGTTTTTGCCATCTCAGTACGGGCACTACCATTTTCTCAGTCCTTTGGACAAACCTTTGGAGTCATTCTGGACTCCTCTTTCATGCCGCATATCCCGTCACTCCACAGTGTCTTTGGCTTTAATTTCAAAATGGTTGTTAATTTGGATGCCATTCAGTTCCTCTTCGACCTCCTCCAGTCTGAGCCGCTTCAACTGATTCCTCTGTTACTCTCCCCAGAGCTGCCTAATGGATCCTTTAGAGATGGAAGGCAGATTTCCAACTCCCCTGTCTGATATAATTTTAGCACATTGGCCTTTGTTGTTTCTTCCTTGTGAGGCAGGTTCACTGTCCAGAACAACTGCCCTTGCTGCTCTCTCTTTGCCCAGTCCTTGTATGGATTCTACTATCATTTCCCATGGTTCCTGCCTCCAAGTCACCTCCTCAGAGAAGCCCTTCCAGATCATCCAATCTCATATAGTTCCCTGCATGGCAGTCCTGTTAACTTGCTTTATTTTCTTTATATAACAGCATTGCTAGACATTAGAGAGGATTTGAATCCATTTATTTATTTATTTTTTACTTTCTCTACTATAGACTCCATGAAAGCAGAGGCTTAGTTTTCATGATTGTAGTCCTCACAGCCTCATATAGAAGTTTCCTTGCATACGGAGGGCACTCAATAAATATTTACATAATGAAAATGAATTTTTCTAAATGCTATATTTACTAGAAAACATATCTAGCTGTTCATGTTGAGGTGTATGTATGTCCATAAGATCAAAGTTATGTTGTACAAATGTTTTTCTGTTAATTTGTTATTGTCCAATTGATTTATCAGTTTTTCAATTAGTTATATCAAAAATTTCCCATTGTAACTTTGGTTTTGTTAATTTTTTCTTGTAACTCTAGTCAGTTTTTGTACATAAGGTCACAATGGTAGGTACAGACTGACTTAGGATTGTTGTTTAGCTCAGTTGGTAGATTGTTGCTCTGTGCTCTCTGAGGTCCTGAGTTTGAACCCCAGAACCACAAAAATGAGAGAAGGCCCTGGCAGCCCGTTCCTGAAATAATCAGTGGTTGAAAACCCTATGAAGAGCTGAGAAGCACTGGCATAGTGCTGAGCATGGCACAGTGTCAGGGAGTGTTTTGTTCTGTTGTATATAGGGTTGCTATGAATCAGACCCTACTCGATGGCACCTAATGACAATAAGTGAATTTTTAAAATCGTTCAATATATGACCATCTTTATCTTTATTAATACTTTTTGCCTTAAACCCATTTTGCTTGGTATTGATAATGTTTCAAATTTGGTTGGTATTTCTTATAATCTTTTCATTTCCTTTATTTTCAAATTATTCTAATAGTCAAACTTAATCCTGTTACTTTTATTGGGAAAAATATATAGAGAGACTTATTTCTATGATTTTATTTTGTGTTTTCCATTTACTGTGATTTTTATTCATCTTTTTCCTTCCTTTCCTTTGAGTTTTCTTTAAATTTTCTTCCTTTCCCTTCTTTTGGTTTGGAATGTGTACATTGCATATTTCTCTTTTTTGTGATTACCCTTAATTTGATTGACTTGAAATTCCTCAGGGTTTCTATGCTTCCATGTGCATTACTGGGCACGTTACTCTGATCCTCCTTCTACTCCTCTATATAGTGTAGTTAACTGCTATTTTAGATCTGCTTTGTTTTTAAACTCACTCAAGTTAGACATTTTGTTTATATAATCAATGTTTAAGTTTGAGTTTTTTATTGATTTCTTCACTAACTATTGCTTCTAACCTCCCAGTCCTCCATGTTGGATTCTGATTTTCCCCCCATTCTTTAATGCATTCTTTCCATTCTTTACTAGGCCTTTTTTTTTTTTTTTTTTAAAATAGAGATCGTATGTAAGTAAGAAACTATTGTGGTTTTTATTTGAGAATATATGTATAGTACTTTAATTTTTTTATAGTGTTACCATGTAAGCACTTTAAAGATCATATAGAGTCAGTTTTTTAAAAAGTTAGCTTTTCTATGATAAAGTACATATGATAAAAATAAAATTCACAAATTTTACGTAGATAATTTGATGAGTTTTGACAAATGTATGTAATATGGAATCAACATCACAATCAGATATAGAACATTTTTGTCAGGTCAGAAAGATTTCTACAACCACTTTGTAGTCAAGCTTCCTGTTCCTCCCCACTGCTCCACCTGCTATCTCCCCTTACTTTTATATCTGGCTTCTTTCACTTAGCATGATGCATTTCAGATTCATCCATTTTGTTGTGCATGCCAGTGGGGTTCAGTAGTCACACTTTGTTTATTAATTCACCTGCTGTTAATGGATATTGGGTTGGTTTCAGTTTGTAGCTACTATGAAGTTACTATGAATATTCATGTGTAAATCTTGGGTGGTCATACCTTTTCATTTCTGAGGTGCATGATATATGAATGTTTAATTTTATAAGAAACTGTCAAATTCTTTTTCAAAGTGGCTGTACCATTTAACATTCCTGTTAGCACTGCCCAAGAGTTTTAGTTGCTCCAAATTTTCACCAAAGCTTGTTGTTCTTGTTAGGTGCCATCAAGTCAGTGTCTAACTCGTAGAGATCCTAGTACAACAGACAAAACACTATTCTCATGCTTCTCTGCTATTCATAGGGTTTTCAATGGTTGATTGTGGTTTGGAAGTGTGTTGCCTGATCCTTCTGCCAAGCCCTACAGCACCTGGTGCTCCTAGTCAGTCGCCCATCCAACTACTAACTAGACTTGACTCTACTTAGCTTCTACTGACGGAATTGGATGCCATGGTGGTACAACTGCAGGTTTGGTATTGTTAGTCTTCCAAATTTTAACCAGACTAGTAGGTATGTGCCTGCCCCACTGCTGGAGATTGAACTTAGGGCCTTGTACATACTAGCTGGGCACCTTACTCCTGACCAACCTCCCCAGGCCCTGTCTTCCTATTTCTGCAGTTCCTTATTTAGTATCTAGGCAAACATTTGCTTTGTTTTTCCTGCTTGGAACCTGGCTTACCTCCTTCAACTCAGGACTTAAGGTTTTTATTAAATTCTGGATAATTCTTATCTGCCAAATATTTCCTTTCCCTACTTTTGGTAGCCTTCCTTCCCCCCAAAATCCTGCTATTTTTAGATCTTCTCATTTTATTCTCCAAATCTCTTTACCTTTCTGTCATATTTTCCATTTATTCCCTTTTTCCCTTTGCTGCCTTCTGGGTGATTTCCTCAACTCTTTCATATGCTGCTTTTCAGTTCTATCCAATCTATTATTTAAGCTATCTATTGAATTTTCAGATTCTGTGGCCATAGTTTTTATTTCCAGGAATTTCTTTTTTTTCAAATATCCCCTTTTATTTTTTATCATGTCCTCAACAATGTTATATGAATATACATCAATAGTATGTGAATATATTTTTTCATACTGTACTATTATTCCTAATTCCTAGAGTTGGTGCAAATTCTGCTGACTCTCCCTCACTGTGGTTTGTTTTCTTGTGTGGCTGGTAACTGTTGATTCTGAGTGTACTTTGATCACATATCTGTTTACACAGCGGGATTCTTTGCAGGGGTGTTTGCATTTACTTTTAGTGGGAATTTAAAAAAAAAATTGGGGGGTTAGTTGTTTTGACTTTGCATTCCTGTACCATATAGCTAGTATAGGACTTTCATTTTCCTCAAGAGAGTTGTTTTTTTCTTCCTCTTTAAACACCTGGATGGATGTCAAACTTTTTCACAAAATTTCTGAGTTAGTGGGAGGAATATTTCCTGATCCTGTTTTACTGATAACACTCAGTTTAAAAAAAAGGTACGGTATTAAAAATTGTACCCCCATGGACATTAAAATTTTAATAACTAAATCTTGTATCAGAATTTTTGTGTTGCCATGGTGACAACATGTTTATTTTTTATTTGAGTTTCCTTTTTTCCTCCTGACATCTGGGAGATTTCTCTTTATTCTTAGCATTAAGTTTGGCTATTTATTAAACAGGAGATTTTATGTTTTATCCAGTGTTTCTGTTTTGTGGAAAGAAGGTGTTTCATATCACCTAGCTTGTCATGTTACTGGAAGTTACTCTTCATATCTTCACACATTTATTTGATTTTGCATTCTTTCCCATGTCCAGCTTTCTCCAATTTGAAAGAAGATCTTCTTCAGAGTAAAATATCTTCTTACAAATAAAACTCTAGGCCTAGATGATTTCTTTGGAAATCATTACCACTATTCAAGGAAAAAGAATTATAATTTTACATAGCTATTTCTTGGTCATAGAAAAAAAGGGAATGCTTTCCATGAGGCTAGCTTAACCCAAGGACCAAATATGTGATAAGGATATTATAAGAAAGAAAAAGTGTTGTTGAACTTCTTTTATGAGTCTAACTGTAAAAATTCCCAAATGAATTCCTAATATTAATAGAGCAATCTGATAATATGTAATGAGCATATGTAATGGCAAGATTGTTATCTCAAGAATATAAAAATTAGTTTGACAATGGAAAATAAATCATTATGATATATCAGCCAATGAAAGAAGAAAAATCGTATGGTCGTCTCATAGTAGCATATACAGTATTTGATCTAATTATATGTATTCATTAGCAAACAAACTCTTTGCAACTTATGAGGTACAATATCTTCTGTAATGTAAAAAAAATGATCTTCAAAAAACTAAAGTTAATCATCATATTTGGTGATTAACTAAAAATTTCCTTTTGAAGTTTCAATGAAGATAAAAAATGGCAGAAGCAATATTTAGATCCTAAAATTGTTATACCAATGGCTCAGTTTTCATTTCTAATAGTATTTACTAGTGTTTTCTTTTTTTCTCATGATCAGTTTAGATTAGCTTTTTTATTTCAAGGAAATAGCATGTGCTTTGGTGATCATGTCTAATTTTTTGTTTTCTATTTAATTACTTTGTGGCTCTATTTTTATTACTTCTTAGCTTGTACTATTTTTAGTTTTGTTTTGGAGTCCCCTTTCTAACTTTTAAATTTAAGTATTTATTTTCACCTTTTCTATTTGTAATGCAGATGTTTAAAAGCTTTTAACTTCATTGGTTTTTATGAATCACTTTAGCTGCATCTTAAGGATCTTGATCTGTTGTATTTCTGTTGTCATCTGCTTCTAAATAGTTCATGATTTCCATTGTGTTTCTGCTTGGACCACCTGTCACTTAAGAGTATGAATTTGTTTGTTTGTTTGTTTGTTGTAGTACTGAAGGATTGAACTCAGGGCCTTTTACATGCTAGTCAAATACTCTACCACTGACTTGCACACCAACCCACTGCTCCCTTTTTTTTCTTTCTTTTTTTTGAGACAGTGTCTAAGTTGTGCAGGTTGCCTCTGGCCTCAGACTCACGATCCCCCTGCTTCCACCTCCCACGTTGCTGGGATTAGAGGTGTGCAACTGCAGTGCCCAGCTACCTGTGTGATTTCTCAACTATGATGAAATTCCACTTTACACCTGTCAGCATGTCTGTGATCAAAAGAAGACGATAACATGTGTCAGTAAAGATATGGAACAAAGCCTCCAGTATATTAGATAGAGATTTATGTCTGTAACCTACCAGTATCACCCCATGATTTTGTTAGCATGAAATACTTTCTGTTAGATGCTGTGGACAGTGGGATGGAGTTATGAATATTGGAGATTCTTAAATATTACAACTTATTAATGAATCATAGTAGAATGAAATGATATTAAATATATTGAATGAACTCACTATTGATATCAGATTTTCCTGTCCCATAATAAAGAGAAAGTAACAAATGATAGAATTAAAGCTGATATTCAGAACAGACAATTCTTCTTTTTAGAGCTACCTGGTCAGTGAAAAAGCCCTATTTGGGGATGTTATATTGCTACTCTCCTTCTGGCAGGGATAGAATATAGACTACGTGTAAGGAAATGTTTGTCCAAATGGTAAGCAAGAGCAGGGTATTTCTTATGTGCAGCTGGGGTGCAAAGTCATATAAATAGTCCAGGAAATAAGTCCAAACATCTAACAAGTATAAGAATCATGTAGTTTAGTCCAAGAGTAAATCACCAGGTTGGATAGAGAGTATTCCAATAGCTGACCCGAGTCCAAAAATCTTCAAAGGCAGTGCCCAGTGGACCTAGTGAGAGAGAAGTTGAGGGGTACTTCTAGAGCAGTGGAGCCCTTGCAATTCTGGCCATGGGGATTGAGCAACTATTACTCCAAACTGAAGAATAGACTGATGGGGTGGAGGCAAAGTCATTGACAATAATTCACTTGTTTTTTCATGCATTTATTTATTCATTAAATATTTATTGAGCGCCTGTTTGATGCCTTATATTGTACTTGATGCACAGAATGCAGCAACCTAATGAGACAGGCAAGGTCCTCTCCCTTACAGAGTTTGTAATCTGAGGGGGGCTAATGTTAAGAAAATAGGAAATAATACTGTTACTAATATAGTACTGCCAGTAACATCTAGCTTTTTTGGAGTAATACTAATGGCTAATGCTTATTGAACAATAACTGTGCATCAGGCATTGTTCTTAGTGCTTTACATGCATTATCATGTTTAATCCTCAGGGCAATTCTCTAAAGTAGGTATTAGTATTATTTACATTTCATGTATGAGAAAGGGTCCAGCAAGGTGAAGTTTTACTGTCCAGGATCTCACAACTAGAAAATAGTAAACTGCAGATTCAAAACCAGTTATTTTCCAGAATCCCAGCTTATAAAGCGTACAGCCAGACTACTGTGGTGTCCAATCCCATTAGATCTTGGAATCTAAGCAGAGTTGGGCCTGGTTAGTACTTGGATGGGAGACCGCCTGGGAATACCAGTGCTGTAAGGTTGAGAGAAGAACCCAGCAACCCACTCCCAACCAGCCATTGAAAACCCTATGAATAACAGAGAAGCACTAATACCTGTTAGTGTTTCGCTTGTTGTACAAAGGGTTGCTGTGAGTTGGATACCGACTTGATGGCACTTAACAACAACAACAACAACAACAACAACAGGAAGCTTATAAATCATTACACTCTTCTGCCTTCCTATTGGCTATTAATTTCTCCAGTTTTCAGTGGAAAGTGAGTTTGAGGCTAGGGCAAGGAGACCAGAAAAAGTTTCCCTAAGAGGAGTATTGCAATAAGACCTCAGTGAAGGAGCAGAGATGTGATCATGGAGAAAGGTGGCTGGCAGGGATGGGGGTGAGGCAGAGGTAGCACATTCTATTCAAAGGCAAAAAAGAGATGGTGGAATTGGAAAACAGCCAACCACTCCAGGGGGAATAATGGAAGGTTTTTTATTGGTTGATATCTGAACTTCTGCTGGGGCCCAAAGTAGATGTGCTAATGATGTTTAGACTAGAATATCTCTCCTAAGACCCTATCTACCCATCTCATTTTCCTGGTCACATTCTACTTTAGTTTTTATGTGCCTGCAGTCAAAACTCTTTTCCCATGAGCCTGCTAACTTCATGTGGGGTGTGCTAAGGGTGTGCTGACCAGCCCCCTCACTTCTTATTTTTAGTGCTGCCTGTTTACTCGTCCACTCATTGTGTAGTAATTCCTCCATCGAAGGATCGGATAAGTAAAGTAAATGAAACATTGCTGAAATGACACTTATAATTTTTCTAGACTAATAAACCCTTTTATGGATTAGGAACTAGATACTACATAAAATAAATGTTATTACATGAAAGAAAATGAAAAACATGATCAAATGGCAACTGTGCTTTCTCTAGACAAGTAAGCCATTTTGGGGGTATAAAAGGTGGATAGTTTGGAAAAACCCAGAATTTTGGGGTAATTTGTCCATGATTACTGATTGTATTTTTTACATTAATGTTTCTAACTTTATTAATAATAATAATTTAATTAACTAAAGCCAAAATGCTAAATTTAGGTGTCTTCTTATTGTTGTTAGGTACTGTTGAGTCAGGAAAGAAAGATCAATACTAAATATGAAGCATGTCTTAAACTTGTGTCCACTTTTAAAACTGACCGTGTACAGAGAGTAATTGCGTTGCCTGTCACAGTGTCTCAACGGAGTTGCAGCAGGCATTCCAGCTTTACCACTTGCGGGGGACCAGAACAATTTCCATATAAAAGTTTGTGTGCTTTGCACTCTAGGGAAAGAAGAGAAGATGAGTATGTTAGAACAACGATTTCCTTTGTTTCTGGGGGAAGACTTAAACTCTACCCTACATTTCAGTTCTGATGAAAAGGACTGACATTACTACTGGATTACTACTGACATTACTGACATTACTGACATTATTACTACTTTTCAAAAGGGGCTGCCCTGATGAATTTAAAGCTTTCTGCAGTTTTTTTTTTTCCTGTTGTGGTTGTTATGAAGTCTAATCATTTGTTTCAATGAAGTGTCTAGTTTCGGCAGGAAAAGATTTGCAGAGGTTATGTATGACTTTCATTTATAGGTGCCAGAGTGTGTCTTTGAGTCCCTATCTCCTGGATGCTTATAACCTGCATTAGGGTACTCATATTTTGCTTGGACTCTACTGTAATTAAAGTGAGTAAAATTTGCACGCATGTTATTGT
Organism: Pedetes capensis; assembly: GCA_007922755.1. NCBI lineage: Eukaryota > Metazoa > Chordata > Mammalia > Rodentia > Pedetidae > Pedetes > Pedetes capensis. The sequence continues at coordinate 69,088 of VMDO01003757.1, forward strand.
AGGTGAATCCTGAAACTTTAGCTCTAATACTCATGTTTTCTAATAAATAAGAGAAGTGAAGGAATCCCAAAGTAGCCATTAGTCTAGTTGCACTAGGCTATTCAGAGGAGAAGGAAATTTTACCCTTTAGTCCTCAAGTCAGGCAGAGAGGCTAACAAGACAGTATAGGTGGATTTCAGCAATATGGACCATAAGCATCAGGTATGCAATGAATGAATCTGTTACTATGCTGGCCTTGATAATAAAAGTATCAACAGTATCATAAAAGAAAAAGCACTGAAGAAACCTAAATTGGAAGCTTTTTGTGTAGAAGAGATTTTGTTGTTGTTGTTAGGTGTCATCGAGTTGGGTGCAACTCATAGCGACCCTCAGAGGGTTTTCAGTGGCTGATTGTTTCGGGATTGCTTTGAGAGTAGATTGCCTTGTCCTTCTCCCATTTTTGTGGTGCTGGGAATTGAACAGAGGGCCTCAGACAGTGCAGCATGGCACTCTACCAGCTGAGCTAAACGACAGCTCCAGAAGAAATTTAGTTATTGTTTAATATCACAGGATCAAGTTTTAATACTGAAGATATTTTTGTAAATATTTTTGACTTGTAAAACAATTTTTGTCCTTTTTTCTAATGTTATTGTCCATCTCCTTCTTGCCTTCCTCAAATCGTAGAAGTTTCTCTCTTGGCTAACTTATTTGTCCTTTTATTTATACTCAGCTATCAAAGTCCACAAGTTAAGGAACAGGGTTAGGGATGTGAGAAGAACAGAGATCTGTCTTCAACATGAGGTGGTCTGGAAAAGTCAGCATTGATTCCGGGAGTGCCTAAGTCTGCAAACCCAGGGAAAACTGGTAAATTGATGATGCCTGGAGAGATTCCATTTTCTGTAGCAAGTTGTGAGGGAGAGCTGATCCCAGACATGGGTGCAGAGGCCCAGAGGCACATGGTGACATTGAAGCAGATACCCGAGAATCTGCTCTGGGTGGCAGAAACAGGCTGACCACCACAGAGATGAACTTACTCCTTAGGGAAATCCCAGGGGTGAACTTTGGGGGTCAAGAGCTGGCAGGAATAACAGAGAAACAGGAAGGTTCTGAAAGTGAGAATATAGTTGCTCAAAGAATCCATTTGAGAGAGGCAAAATAATTAAGCCAAGGGTGGGGACACAAAAAAGATTTTATCTAAAGTGATATCCTTTACTAGTATTCCTTCCTCTGCCTGAGAGCTGGATTTATTCCAGGGACTTCATAGTATCTCTTCCTAAAATGCCTGGTATGAATAGAGTGACATCACATTTCAATGCAGGCTCTGTTCCCTGTTAATGTATTGTAGAGGAAAAGAAAAGAAACCTATTTATTAAAAACAACTAACCTGCCAAGGGCTCATGTGTATTATCTCATTTAAATATCCCAGTTTTGGGACAAAATCACCATTTTGCAGAGGAGTAAGGTAAGGTGCTGAGAGATTATGTAAATCTATAGTCACTCACATCTTGTTTTTCCTGTTGCCCAATTACTCATGCTCTGGTTTATGTGCTATTTTATGTAATAATAACATTATTTAGCTTATAATTAAAAGTTTGTCATATAAGGCAGTCTAACATTATATGAAGAATTGTTGTTAGGTGCCGTTGAGTCACAACCAACTCATAGTGACACTTGTAGGGTTTTCAATGGCTGAATGTTTCAGGATTGCTTTGGGAGTGGATCGCCACATCCTTCTCCCATATATGAGGAATACCTGTGTATAATTATAATTATAATTGTAATTATTTGCAAGTAATATTTATTCAGATCAGAAAGAGATAATGTGTTCCAGGACCTGGGAGCTGACTGTTATTCCTGTGAAGGGTCCATAATAGTATAGGTCCTCATCCTTCAAGGGAAGGAGTCCAAATGTTTACACTTAAAAAAAAAGTTTATACTGGGCGCAGTGGCACACACCTGTAATCCCAACTACTTGGGAGGTAGAGGCAGGAGGATCACAAGTTCGAGACGAGAGGAAGTCTGCATAATTTAGTGAGACCTTGTCTCAAAAAGTAAGAAAAAAAATGGGCTGGGGGTGCGGCTCAGTAGTACAATACTTGCAAAGCATACAAGTGTGAGGCCCTGGGTTTAACCTCCAGGACCCCCCCCCCCCCGCAAAAAAAAAAGTTTACAACTCTATTAACCAAGTTCTTGAATCAGCTCATGAAATCCCAAAAATAAATTCAGGGAAGGTACACTCAAATAGTGTGTTAACAGACATTTTCAGAAGAGAAACCTGTATTATTTTCTGCTTTTTTGCAAAGTGAAGTGGAATGTGAGGGACAAAAAAGATGTACCTATAGATGATTTCCTTTCTTGTTTCCTCCCTTCCTTCCTTTCTCCCTCCTACTCTTCCTCTCTCTCTTCCTTCCTTACTTCTACAGTACTGGGGGTTTGAACCCATGACCTTGTGCATGCTAGGCAGACACTCCACCACTGAACTGCTCCCCCACTCCCTTTTTTGTTTTTATTTTGAGGCTCCTTAACTTGTGCAGGCTGCCTCTGGCCTTGAACTGAAGATCTTCCTGGCCCCACCTACCAAGTTGCTGGGATTACAGGTTTGCGCCATGCCCAGTTTGGATTTTCTTTTCAACATCAATCTGGCAGGTAGTATCCATTAACTGTCCCTTTTTACCATGCTTTCTAACTGACGGAACTAATATTAACATAAAAGCATTCAGTAGAACTTTGTCCTTGGATGGGTGAGTTTTTCCCCTGGTCTCTTACTGCTCACTTATGGAAGTGCTGTTATACTTAGTGCTGACAGCCTCCAATGATCTTAACATGTGTGAAACACATGAATGAGAGCTCAAATATATTTGAGTAAAGTCTGTATAACATGGCAAGTAATCTGATATACGGGAATTTAATTATGGCATTGAGCTTTAATGAGAACAGCTGAAAAACAACATTTATTTTTTAAGCTTATGATAATACTTTTCAGATGTGTCAATCATGGTGTCTACCCCATGCTTGGACCTTTTTAAGTGAATCCTCTCCATTCCTATGCACTGCTGGAAGAGCAGCCCTCTGCACCTTCATTTTATTCTACTTACCCTCTTCCATCTTGCTGCACCACAGCTGATAGTACAGAGATAGTGACTTGGTCAAAGGGCAGCAAATTCATGGACTGTTCAGTAAGCTATGACTTGGGATGGCACCAAATGACAATCTAGACTAGTCAGATTCTCTCCTGAAAATTTAAATTGGAAATGATGGACAGAATTAAGTATGTAATATCCATTAATCAACTGAAAGGACTGGAAAGAGATAAGCCATGAAGATAGTTATGGTGGGGGTAAAGAATCCAGTCTATAAGTGCTATGGTAAAGTGAAGCTATAAAGAATTTATACTAGAATATCTTAAAAGCATGAGAGACAAAGGGAGAGACGGGGGGGGGTGGAGAAAGGAGGGAGAGAAGGGGCAGAATATTTAAAAAGTGAACTAGTAATAGGAAGCAAAAGTGGACATATACAAAAGAAGTTTAAATGCTGAAGTAGGATTTCTTTGAAATAGGTGAGTGATTGTAATAGCAATAATAGCTGATATTGTCAAGTGATTGCTAAATGCTAGGCACTATTCTAAATACGTTGCATCTTTTATTTCATTTAATCTTCTCAAACAGTCCTTGAGGCAAGTACTTCCATTTTCCTTGTTTGACAAATGAGGAATCTGAGCCATCAGTATGAAGAAAGTAAGGCATAGAGTGGCATGGTAATAGTCTAAATCCACACATTTAGTAATTGGGTTGTTAGGCCTGGGATCTCAGTAGTGTGACTTCAGAGCCTTCATTCATTAACGGTGATGCCATATGTTGGGTCCCTGTTCGGGCACCAACTATGTTGGGCCCCACGTTCGGATGCCAAATCTGTGTGGGGCACGCGCCTCCCAGTCCGGCCTGGAGGTTCGGACGGGCTGCGCCGCCGCACACACAGATACTAAACACAATTCACTCAGGACCCTCAGGTGAGGGGCGCAGACCCTCGGGACCCCGGCGGAGATGGGAGAAAGGAAAAGCCTCAGGCGCTTTTGCCTTCCAGGGGCAAACACCTGTGTTGGTCATCTCAGTGGTCACGAGGAGACAGCTGTTGCTTCGTCCTTGGTCAGACGGAGAGCAGGTTCTTTTCCTTGTTGATGATTGCGATGGGAGAGCGTTTTCTCCTCACCAAAGGTCTGGGGGAGAGCAATGGGAGAGGCATTTCCTCATCGGTGGTCCGGGCAGGAACAGGCAAGAAGGTGCAGAAAGGGATGCCAAAAAGGCCGTGCCAAAAAAAAAGTAGAGCTGCCACAGCGCAGCTCTTTATGTAGTTCGCCCATGGAATGGCCTGAGCCAATCAGCTTTCTGTCCAATTGTCCAATCAGGAAGGGTTTTGTACAAATGTGCAACCAAGTTTCTTTCATTTTCGCTAGATTTCTAACTTACAAACCAGGTATTCAAACGCCATTTTCCCAGTTTGGGAGTTTTGCCAATTTCCTCCCAATTTTTCCCTACACCATAGAGCAGTGGTTGTCAAAAGGTGATCCTTGGACCATCAGCATTAGCATCAATTCAGATCTTGGTAGAAGTGCATATAATCAAGCTCTGCTTAAGTCTTTGGGTGCTGCCCAGCAACCTATTTGGATAGTCCTTAAGGTAAATCTGGTGCTCTCTACAGTTTGAGAACCTGTGAGGTGTATGAATGCCACAGTCTCCAGCTCCTCCCAGCTCTTCTCGTCACTGTGTGAAAGGTTCTCCTCTCCCCGTGGCCTTGATTGTTCATCTGCTCCTGGCATTCTGAGCACCCAGACCCTCATAACTACTCCAGTTACCTGAGGTGGCTTGAGCTATGTTTGTTACTAGTAATTAAAATACATAATTCAAACAAACATTTTAGACACCTGGAATAATGTTTGCTCTCAGGAGATTTACTAAACCAGAGTAAGTTTTATGCTTGGCAACATGGTAGCAGCTAGGATACTTGGACCCACCTACCCACTGAAAACAGCTAATAAATCCACGATGAACATATATAATTTTAAAAGCTTTGAAAGCTGAAGAATAATGAATCATTTGGCCAGAATGTCAGAGGAAAATAAGAACTCAAGAGAGATTGGAGGAATATGAAAGCCACTTCTGCTTAAGGACATTGGCTAGTTATTCTAGGCTGCAGAACCTGGCCAACCTGGCCTGACCCAGCCAGGGTAGGAAGTTTAAAGGAGACATTCTGCTTGCATATACAGCTGAGATTCTAAGGGCTACTCACTGAGGATCAGACAGAATTACAAGTCATCTCTCTTCCACCCTTTGGAGCTGCAGGACAGAATCACTTTAGTGTTGAGTAGAAGGTGGCATAAATATCAAACCAAGTGAAAGAAACAAATCTTTGAGAAGTTATAGCCAAACACTGCTGCTCTCAAGGATGTGCTACGTAAATACACCTCACTTTAGGCAATTCAAACAATGTGAGGGGTGGATTTATTTTAAGGTGGTTCTATACTAGTGGTGCCTTCATGTTTTTCTGGTAGAAGCAAATGCCAGTCTTAGACTTCCAGTAATTCCTCCAAATAATTCTGTGCATAAAATGGGCAAATCACAGTCAAAATTAACCAAGCACCCAAGGAATTTGAGAAGCAAGGACAACCACTAGCAGAAATAATCCGACCCACAAAAACAGATCCACAAAAATTCAAGGTTTTATAATTGTCAGACTGATTACAAAACAAAATCATCTCTTTAAAGAAATAAAACAAGCTTGAAAATACTTTTAGGGAACAGGAAACTAAAATACTAGCAGATATGAGATAAAATAGAATTTAGGGAAATAATGAAAAAGGAAATTAAACCATAGGACTGATAATAAAGGATTAATAAACTACACTTACAGTAGTATTTTCTGCTCAGAATAATGTAGTTCTTTTTGATAAGACATTTTGTGAGATATATTTTATGCAGTTAACTTAAGATTTAAATTTATTTAAAGCTGGATGTGGTAGTGTACATCTGTAATCCCAGCTACTTAGGAGCTGAGGCAAAGGAGATCACAGTATTGAGGATAGCCTTAGCTGCATAGGAAGTCCCATCCCAAAATAAAAATAACAAGAAAGATCCAGGGTTGTAGCCCAGTAGCTCAGTAGTAGGATGCTTGCTTAGCATGCCTGAGGCCTTGGTTTCAATCCATAGTATTGCAAAAGAAAAAAAAAAAGACTTATTACTCTGTACCCCACTAACATTTATAAGTATAAATAAATAGTATTCCAAATTAATAAAATGAAATACTTAATTTAAATTAATGTTTAATTATCAATTATTTAATATTATTACTAAGTTAATGTGGAATTTAACATTATAAATTCTAAATTGCCAATATATAAAGATAACTTAAAGTGCTTTAGACTTACGTTAGTTTGTATTTCAATTTTCATGTCCAACTAAAATATAGCTACAGATAAGAAAGGGGCTGGGATTTAGCTCAGTTGGTAGAGCGCTGTACTGCAGTCTCTGAAGTCCGGAGTTCAATTCCCAGCACCGCAAAAATGGGAGAAGGGCCTGGCAATCCACTCCCAAGGCAATCCCGAAACAATCTGCCATTGAAAACCCTATGAGGGTCGCTATGAGTTGGATACTGACTCGAGGGCACCTAACAACAACAACATAGATAAGAAAACTGAGCACGGACCTATTATTGGTCTTGATTATCTGAGTATATCATGAACACTTGTGGATTTTGAACCTAAATATTTCAGTTAAATAGTGTCAGTTTCCATCTTATTTATCAACATTAAAATGTTTGAAGGGTATAAATAACTTTGAGAGAAATGTAAATATAAGCCAATGGAGACAATCTTATAAGTATACAAGTGGAAAGTTGGTGGGCTCCACTGTCATGCAGCCAATTCAACAGTAACACAATCTGTGTTCCCCAGAGGATAATTTAAATTTTTAGGACTGGTAAAAATTTTAACTGAGGTTTAGTATGTGGAAAGGATAGAATCACTGTGTTCTAACTTTGAATAAGGGTATCTGCAAGTTGGATATATAATATCCAATCATCCCTAGAGATGCTAATTATTCTTTAAGAATGTGGTAATGAAGTGAATCACATTGTATGCCAGAAGGCATAATAGATCATATTTCATATCACCCATTTAAATCAGGGCATTAATTTTCATTACAAGATACAGTCACTGATAGAAACAGAGGCAAACTATGGGGAAAGTAAAGTTTAGCAAGTACAGGCAATAATCCACACAATAGTTGGCTCTTGAAGTGCTGATCTCATTTACTTGCAGTCAGACTTGTTGAAAGATGGCTATCAGAAGAAAAACAAAATTCCCCTCTATGGTGCAATATATGTTACTAGCCCTTGGCAATGAAAAAATATAAAATTTAAGTTAACCATCATAAAGGATAATTCCTTTGAATGCAAGATGAAGCCAGAAGGTGGAACTGTAGTACCCACTTTTTGCATTATTATTTCTCAATGGACTGAACATTTATCCTGTCAAAATATAAAGGAAGCAGTACTCTTTTTCCAGAAATCTTACAATTGGTATAACCCTGTGCCAGGGATGAATCTCATAGGTGGAAATAACTTGACCTCTTACATTTAATTAATGTTTTCATGCTTTGATTTACATCACATTTTTCTCCTCCTTCATATACTTCAGTTGTAAGTTAGAAGACAACCTGGAGGCTGGGCACAGTGGCCCACGCCTGTAATCCCAGGGACTTGGGAGGTAGAGGCATGAGGATGGCAGTTTCAAGGCCAGAGGCAGCCTGTGTAACTCAGTGAGACCCTATTTCAAGACAAAAAATAAAAAGAGGCTGGCAGTGGTACTCAGAGGTGAAGTGCATGCAAAAACTATGTGTGAGGCCCCCTAGGTTCAGCCCCTAGTACTACAAAAAAAAAAAAAAAACAAGGAGAAGAAGAAGACCTGGAAAATGTAAGAACTTTTAGGAGACATGGCACACCTGTTTGGCAAGAAAACACATTTATAAATGAGTGGGAAAAATGATTTAATCCAATATCATGACCTCTGAGAAGAGAAAAAGCTAGAAGGTGCAAAGGTAAACTTTGAGATTCATATTAGACCTTTTTTTTTTTTGTGGTATTGGTGGTTGAACCCGGGGCCTTGCACTTGCATGCTTTGCAAGTGTTGGACCACTGAGCTGCACCCTCAGCCCATTTTTTTTTTTTTTTACTTTTTTTGAGACAGGGTCTCGCTAAATTATGTAGACTGCCTCTGGTCTTGAACTTACGATCCTTCTTGCCTCTGCCTCCCAAGCCGCTGGGATTCCAAGCCTGTACCACCACACCGGCTCTCATATTAGATCTTGAGATCTTGAGATTCCATGCTCAAGAGAACGGTGGAATCAAGAGAGTCCATTCTTGTGCTGTCTGCCACTTGAATGGGTAAGTAAATAAGCAGAACACTTAAGGAGTTTATTCTACAAGTTAATGCTAGACTTTGTCAATCTAAGGATTTAGGAAATTCAGGCAAGTTAGTCACATGCTCTCAAAGTGACAGTGAAAATAACTGGTAAGGTTTTTTGAGACAGGATCTCATTCAGTAGAGGAGATTATCCTGAAATTCAGTACATAGGCCAGGCTGGCCTCCAACTTTTGTCAATCCTTGTGCCTTAGCCTCCTGAGTGCTGGGATTATGGGCATGCACCACCACGCCTAGTAGCTAGTAAATCTTAGTGGAAAAAAACATAGGCTCTATAATTAGAAAGACATAAATCTGAGTATTATCCCTGCTTCATTCACTTTTTGATGTTGAACAAAATATTTAACATTATTAAGCCAATCTCCACATAGAAAAGATGAAAAGAGATATAACTTGCAAAATATCTGACACATAGCAAGTTATAATCTTAATTGAAACAGAAAAATATTTGTTTCTATATTATATGATAATTGGAAAGATTAATATATTTTAAAACATTTGATTTTTGAGGGAAAATTTACATTTTTGATATTGTATTATGATTCTCCAGGGAACAGAGCCAATAGAATGTACTTTATAATTACAAGATGGGATTTATTACACTGGCTCACACAATCAGAGGCTGAATGGTCCCACTATGGCCGTGTTCAGGCTGGAAAGCTGGGGAAACCAGTAGCTGCTCAGTCCAAGAAGCTAGAACCCTCAGAATAAGAGGGTCTAATGATGCAGCCCCAGTCTAAGGCTGAAGGCTCAGAAGCCCCTTGGACAGTTGCTGGTACAAGTCTGCTTCCAAAGCTGAAGACTCTGGAGTCTAACATTGGTGGATGATGGCAGCAGCAAAACATACACCTGCTGGAGAAGAGGTCAGTGTGAGTCTGCTTTTTTTGTTCCATCTGGGAGCCCAGCCTATTGGATAATGCTGCCCACATTTGGCCAGATCTTCTCTACCCTACTTGCAGACCCATGTGCAAACCACTTCTGGAGATACCCTCACATTTCAAAGGGCATACATATATAGATGGTTGTGGCCATTTTTACAATCTTCTACAGCACAGAATAGATTCTAACAGATGTTATAGTGAGGAGAACTTGAGAAGGAACAACTGAAGATGCATTCACTGAAACATCAAAACCACACATTCTCTCAACAGGGATGGTGAGAAAGACACTGTAACAGCAACACAATGCTTGACAGGACCTATGTTTGATAAAAATACTGAAGAAAGGAATAGGGAGGGATAAAGGTTTTCCAGAAAGAATATGTTATTCTCAAGGAAAATAAATTATTTAGCTTCAAATACTAAGTTTCATAAAATACTGATGACCATTGGCTAATTACAACATACAGAAAACTAAGAGGAATGTAGTATTAATTTTATAAAGAAGAGGATGGGAATACGGATAGAAAAAGAAATTTAGATTCTAATCAAAAGGAAAAATATCACATCAAATCTAAGCATGCTATATAGCTATGATTTTTTTAATACTAAGGAAATGTATATTAATTTACAAGGGGGTAGCTCTGTTTTAGAGCACAATGCAAACAGAAATTTCTGAGAAGTTTGATCTTTTTGTACTTGTAAACCATATAAGGTAGGAGAAAAAAGTACTGTCTCTTCAGCCCTCCAAACCACATCTAAGCTATGGCAATGTGGGAATGTGCTCTATCCCTTTTCAGAATTTATGCTTTTTATGTACCCTTTGCTGAGATTTAGCTCAATTGGTAGAGTGCTGCTCTGCAATCTTTGAGGTCCCGGGTTCAATTCCCAGCACTGCAAAAATAGGAGAAGGATGTGGCAATCCATTCCCGAGGCAGTCCCTAAACGATCAGCCATTGAAAGCCCTATGAGGGTCGCTATCAGTTGGACACGACCCGATGGCACCTAACAGCAGCAACAACATGTACCCTTTACCAATATTCACTTGCGTTCACTATGGACCTATCATTTAGTGGAAACTATTGTTCTATTCCAGCTGATAGTGCAGAAAGCAAAAATAAGAGTAACATTTAAGTTCAGAACCTTATAAAGGTGATGTTTGTGGTCACCAGACTGTTAACTAAAGACAATACAATCATGCCACATCTGGGTCTGCTCAGCTCCTCCAACAAGCTCTTTCCTCTTTCCTGGTGCCTGTAGCAGGTGTTGCCATTGTAAGGGAGGGCTAGATCTTGGGCTATTCCTGACAAATGAGGCTAAATGGAAACAATAGACGGACCGGACAGGGCCATATTACAACATTTTACAAATCTCACTTTGGATATAAGATGTAGCAATGTGTTATGGGGGCACTAAGTGCATGTTTGATATTTAAAAGACTGGTTTTATGTGTGTTCAAAATGAGGAAGCCCCTGGAACTATAGCATTCTAGAATATTGACTCTCTTGTACCACGGCTGTCAGGCTAATGTGAATAAAGTTCCCTGAGAGGAGTCAGTTCCCTGAGAGGAGTCAGTAGGGTTTAGGAGATACCCACAGGCCATTTTCACTGTTTTTAGACAAGGTAAGTGGTTAGATACTTGGACTTCCTTCAGGATGTGAAAAGCAGCTAATTTTAGATTTTTTTGAAGTTAGATCTTGTAAACTGCTATCAGCTAATCCATTTTCTATGGGACAATGCTGATGAGGCTACAATTGCAATTCTGTGTTGAATTCTGACATCATGGGTCTTAACAAGAAGTGAGATCACACTGGGCCAGTGCCTCCAGCATGCCATGTAGCTCTGCCTTGGAGCAATGGATCCACACATGTCTTTTCAGCAGGTGGGTCCTGGCTGCTTGTACTCAAATGCCTGTGTAAATGGATGATATGCAATTGTAACTTCACCTCTTATCCTCTTGTTGACTTAAAATTAAACTTGAAAAAAGTAATATAACCACAGTGTAGATAATCTAGAAAATAATTAAAATATGAAATGTAGAGAGTTCTAATACATTGATGTATCCATTATCTTTTTTGATATATAAATGCTTTCTGTCATAGAATAATTGTGACTGGAAAGTAAATATGAGGTGTAAGCATCTCTTCGTAGATGCTACATATTCTTCAGAGCTAATGGGAGGTGGTGGAACCTTTAGGAGGTGGGCCTAGTAGAAGGAAGTGAGGTCATTGGGACAGGGCATGCCCTTGAAGAGGGTGACCCTGGACCTCCCCATTCTCTGTCTCTGTCTCTCACTGCTTCCCAGAAGCTATAAGGTGAATAACTCTACTCCACCACATGCTCCTGCCATGATGTCCTGTGTCATCACAGGCCCAAAGCAACAAGGCCAAAAGACCACAGACTGAAACCTCTGAACCCCATGAGGCAAAATAAACCTTTCTTCCTTGTTGTTGTTGTTGTTAGGTGCTGTCGAGTCGGTATCTGACTCATAGCAACCCTCATAAGGTTTTCAATGGCGGACTGTTTCAGGATTGCCTTGGGAGTGGATTGCCAGGCCCTTCTCCCATTTTTGCGGTGCTGGGAATTGAATGCCAGACCTCAGAGACTGCAGCGCAGCGCTTTACCCACTGAGCTAAATCCTGAGTTGTTTATCTTGGATATTTGTCCAATGAGGTAAATCTAACACACCCAGTTTGTAGAGAGTTTAAAAGATTGTGAGGGCAGAATCTGGAAGTCCAGTAGGCTTTAGTGACTAAACGGAGATTTTATCAGGATGTCTTTGTTTTCGGCTCAATGTGCTCTTGCCTTGAGCAGTTGTAGAATATGTGAATGAAAGACACCTAACAAAAACTTCAAGGAGTGAGCAAGAAAAGGAGCAAATGAACCTCTTTAATTAAGAAATATTATAAATGCTTTAGTTGGCTTGGGAAATTATTTTGAAAACGTGTCTCTGTCTGCTGTGTTACAGAATCTCCACAAGTTGGCCACATCTCTCTAGCTGGCTCTTGTGCAGGGTATCTGGCAGAAAGCCAGGTGAGGTGGTTGTTTGGGAGTCAAGTAACAGGGTGATAAAAAGTCACTGGAGGGAAACAAAAGGGGATTTGATGTAACTAATTGATTGTGAATGCAGCCTGAAGCATGTGAATTGGGGAAGACCTTCATGGTCCACTGGCTAAGTATGTGCTTTTTAATCAAGAGGTTAGTGCTCTTGTGAGTACTGCTTTTCTTTTGAAAGGGGCTTATTCATTGGGGGAGTTATTGGGAACATGTGTTTATTAAACTGGGATGGGGAAAGCTTTAAAATCATTGAAAGAGGTCAGCTGTGTTTCTCAACCTCTGCTGTACTCTGCTTACTCTGATGGTAATTGACAGTGCCACTGATACAGAGAAATGTATAGAGAAGCTGTGCATTCTCCCTTCAGATTGTATGGAGCGTTCTCTATGTTGAAAAGAAATACTGTGAGGTCAGAGTTTGTTTTTATGTGCAACCGAAATCATGGCTTCCAGCATATGGCTTATTAGGTGATAAGCCGTTGGTATTTACTATTTATATTTATTATTAGCTCTAGTTCATTATTTTCTTATTTAAATTCTCTGTAAGCTCACTCCAGTTTTCTTCTTGGAGATTTCTGGAAACCTTTACATTATTTCTTATGTACACTTAATAATTGGGGAGTGAAGATGTCTGTGTTTCAATTAGGTTGCTTTTAGTAATCATATACCTTTTTCACTTCTCAGATGGAATGTTAGTTGCTGTCATTGAACTTTCTCACAGATGGGCAAGTGATGGAAATTCCCTTTAGGTGGTGGTTAATATTCGGTATCCACAATAATTATATGGGATTTTTTTGCACTTAGGTGCAAAGACTATACTCTTTACAAAATGAAAATAATATTGCAATGTGGAGCAAATACAAGTAAGTACACATTTCTTTTTAGCAATTACATTCTCATTTTTCTGTAATTAAAAAAGTCTCCCTAAGGCTAAAGTCTGCTTCATTAGGCTTCTGCTTATGGTAAATTGCTTTAAAAGCTTAGTAAAATACCTAGGGCCACTGTGAGACTGGGAAAATATATAAGCTTTTAGCATCCATAGGTGCTTCATTTATATTAAAATAACTGAAAGCATGATTACATAAAGGTGCATAACAGGAATGGCACACACGTTGCTATAGGAGTGGTTGCTTGCTTAGGATGTTTGTTTTTCTTTCATATCCTCCCAAGTAGAATACTCATTTTTTGTGACTTTACAGATTTCCTTTCAGTAATTGTTGCTTTGATTTAGTGAAGTCCATCTCATATTATTATTTATTGTTAAGAATGGGGTTATCGTTGCCTTTGAAAGTATGGTTTACTCATAGCCAATTAAACAGAAAGAACAAAAGCATACAGTTATGTAGTATGTCTTACTCTTTTGACTTACTATTCAGGTGCAAAAGTGTAGGCAGTAGATGAATACAGGAAAATATTAGTTGACTTGGGAAACTGTTTTGAAAACATTTCTCTATCTGCTGTGTTACAGAATCTCCACAACTTGGTCACATCTCTCTAGCTGGCTCTTGTGCAGGGTATCTGGCAGAAAGCCAGGTGAGGTGGTTGTTTGGGAGTCAAGTAACAGGGTGATAAAAAGATTAGTTTTTATAGCTCATTTTCCATCATTTCCAATACTCAGAAATTGCTAAGATTTCCAGTGCCTTTCCCCATCTTTCATTTCTGCTTTATCCCATTGGCCAATCTTATGATAGGTAAAGAACTAGGTGGGAATGAAGAGAAGAGTGTGGATGATGGTTTCATGCAGTCTCCTGTCCATCTGTGCCTGTTCAAACACATTACTGCAGAACACTCTGTGTTCTGATGCCTCTATTAGGCATTTGCGGTAACAGCCAATAACTCTCCATATTCTTACAGTCATGTTACAAAAGGATCTATAATTTTAGATGATTGACATAATGTAGGATTACTACTATCCTAGTATATACTAGTGACTGGGATTTAGCACCCATAGCACTGTGGTGTCTGATCCGGTCAGATTTCAGAAGCTAAGCAGGGTCAGGCCTGGTTAGTACTTGGATGGGAGAACTCCTGGGAACACCAGATACTGTAGGCTTAGGAGAAGGACTCGGCAACCCATCCCCCAAAATCAATCCGCCATTCAAAATCCTATGAATAGCAGAGAAGCACTGACAATAGTGTCTCACCTGTCATATGTAGGGTCGCTATGAGTTGGACACCGACTCCGTGGCACCTAACAACAACAACAACAAGTATATACTATTCTGGTGCACCATCAATTTCTTTGCATCTGTCCTATTCATGTTAGATGTAGGCAGCACTATCACTTTCCTTATATTCTTGATGAATTCTTGCCTCCACCTGTTTGAGGTCTATTAGTCATGTCCTTGCCTGTTCTTCCAGGACTAGACATATTCATTCTTCAATATGCTTTTTTTTTAAATTGACATCATGTGGATGGAAGAAAGAAAAAGTTAAAAGAGGTTGTGGCAGGTTTTAACAGTTGGTGGACCGATCTGCTTGCCCAAAGGCCATTGAAAACACATCACCTGGTGGTTCCTCCACCAGTTGGAGGGATTTTCTTATTCCTATGCCTTTCAGATCTTCTGCCAGATTCAATGTGAATTTCAAGAACCTTCACTGCTTTCAAAGATAACTGGCCTCAGGTGTTTACTTGCTGTGATTTATCCCAGTAAGTCTTCCTCCCTTAAGTCAATGAGGGGAAACATAGGGGTTTGGGCCATTGCCTGTTGGTTCACAGACATGTTGGGACTTTCATAGGGACCTGCTGTGCATCTCTCTCTGAAGGTTACCCATTCCCTCCAGTAATCTTGTCTGATATTCTCTTTCATTTTTCCTTTCTCAAATCCCTCCTTAATTGTTGGAAATTAAGTAGGTTGGTTTTGATAGTTCTGCTTTTTTATCCTAGCTTTCTTTGTAGGTAGGGACAGGTAAGTTGGACAGACTCTGTGACACTAAGGTAGAAGGGAGACCTGATTGGTTTTATGGAGGTTTCCACAGATAGTTTTGCCAGCACTGTTCACTTATCCCTTCAGCTTGCTCTTATTCATATATTTTGGATTTTAAAAGATATTTGATATAATTTGCATATAATGAAAAATGCAAATCAACATATAGTTTGATGTGTTTGACAACTGTATACACCATGGAGGCTTGAATTTCCTCAGCATGTTCCCTGATGCACCTTCTCTGCTAAGCATCCCTGAATATAGGCAACCATTGCTCTGATATCAATAATTTCAGACTTGTTTTGCATATAACTGGAACCACGGAGTATGTATTCATTAATGTCTGACTTCTTTCATTCAGTTTGATGTTATGCATGTATCAAGTCCTTTTTCACTATTAAATAATATTCAGTTGTATCAGTATACCACACTTTGTTTATCTATTCTCCTGTTGATGGATATTTGGATTGTGTCAGGGTTTTGTCTATTGTGAACATTTTTGTACAATTCCTCTTTTGGGCATGTGTTTTTATTTCTGTTGAATAAATATCTATTGCTTGGCAATAGGTGTATATATATTGCTCAACCTTCTTTTCTTTTCTTTCTTTTTTCCTCAGTATGGGGGGATTGAACCCAGGGCACTTCACCACTGAGCTGCTTCCCTAGCCCCCTTAATTTTTTTTCATTTTGAGACAGGGTCTTGCTAAGTTACACAGGCTGCCTCTGAACTCAAACTCACGATCATCCTACCTCAGCCTCCTGAGCTGCTGTGATTCCAGACATGTGGCATCATATCTGGCTCTCAGCCTAATTCTTAAAAAAAAGTTCAGAATATTGGTAGAAAATTTTGGAATTTTGTCCAATCATTTCTCTTCCTTTCTGCTCTGGTATATGTAGGATGTAGTTTGGGACAACTGTGCCACTTCCCTGATGTTTTCTCTTCTGGTGAAGCCCCCATCTCTTAAAAAGAAAGTAATATTAAGATTATGCCTTCTTCATTCATTTACTAAATTTTTCTTGGTCAGTTTTAATCTATTTTTGTCCATTTATTAGGTTTTTTGGAAGGAAGTTTCTGTGATCTGACTTCAAACTGCTAGTTTTCCCTGGAAGTCCAATTTACAGCAGAGAAAATATTGAAAATTGCTTGACTAATTCATAATCTTACTCTCTTCTCATGTTATATAATTTTTTTCAAAGAAAATAAATGTCTTAAAATCAAATTTGGCTTTATTTTGCCATCTTGCCTCAGAGCTCTGACATTTCTGTTTTGAAGGGCAAATGGAAAAATTTTCTGTAGCATGGCAAGTGCAATGTGATTCTGTTTGTAGCTGGTAGGAAACTTCTTGTCCTTAACAATCAAGCATGTCATTAACATGAACAAATCCTAGGACAATTCTGAGAAATGTGTATCTTCTTTGTTGTTGTTGTTGTTGTTAGGTGCTGTCGAGTTGGTATCTGACTCATAGCGACCCTCATAGGGTTTTCAATGGCTGACTGTTTCGGGATTTCCTTGGGAGTGGATTGCCAGGCCCGTCTCCCATTTTTGCGGTGCTGGGAATTGAACTCGGGACCACAGAGACTGCTGCGCAGTGCTCTACCAACTGAGCTAAATCCCAGCGCGTGTATCTTCTTTAGTGGTATTTTTAAAAACACATGGATCATTCTCCTCACTTAAGATTTTGAGTGAGTCTATTGTGAACTTTACTTCAGAACGATGGTACCTTCTGGACAGAGGTATGTTACATGAATTTGGTGATCCAGTGCCTAATCCTAGTCATTACTCTTTCTGAGTAAAATCTTTAATCAGTAAAAGACTGCATGTGTATCTCAGGGAATCCCATGCAGATTAATAAAAGAATGTCTATAAGACATTCAGAGATCCAGAAGAAGAATGCATTTTGACTTTATAACATGATGATGATGTTGTTATTTATCAGGCTCCAAGGAGGCCTCTTTTAGTTTCCAATTTGAAGGCCCAGAAATAATTTTTCCTAACTTGAGGTTTTCCATGGAAATGCAGAAAACAGAACTTGGAACTTAACATTTACGTAATACATATTTTTCCCTGTTCTGTGTGCATGTTAGTTTGTATTTAGCCTTATTTTTTTTCCCCACTAATGTTGGTTACCCATTTCTTCTGTCATGTATTTCTTTGTAGGGGTCTAACTCTTTGGTCTGTAAGAAACAATACTAATTTTAGGATGAAAATGCACATAGGCAAAGGGAGGCTGAACTATGTATTAAAAATGGTGTCTTGGCTTTCTTTACCTCATCTGGGGTTCTCTTGCATCTTGGCTTTCTTTGACTTCTTTGGAAATCTGGTCTATGGCTTAGCCTAGTTCCAGCAGTTGCAGTGTATCATCGTGTAAACTTTTGCTAGCTGCAAATACCCTCTTAAAAATGTACTTAACCACAAATTTCAATCTGCAAATTATTAATGTTAAAACTATTTGAAGAAGGACACATTTCCAGACACAAAGCCAACATGAAGCTTTTATATAAATCAAATATGGCAGAACCAAATTAAAACCATTGAGTTTTTCCCAGTCTCTAGGTTTGGGTCATAGTAATCACCTAATTTCCCATTTATCATTAGTGTCATTATATTTTATACTACATGTCACCCCAGTGCTGCATTTGCCAACATTGCATAGGGTGTCTTTTTGCCCTCTAGGCTTATTAAAAACCAAATGCACAATGAAGGGGCATGCTTTCTTGACTTGCCCCTATTAACGTGGGCTGGGATTTAGCTCAGTGGGTAGAGTGCTGCGCTGCAGTCTCTGAGGCCCCAAGTTCAATTCCCAGCACCACAAAAATGGGAGAAGGGCCTGGCAATCCACTCCCAAGGCAATCACAAAGCACTCAGCCATTGAAAACCCTATGAGGGTCACTATGAGTCGGATACTGACTCAATGGCACCTAACAACAACAACTTTGTTTTTTAATAATTTCTGTTTATCTTCCCTATTCTAATATAATTTAATAAGTTAAAATATGTTCCTTTAAATTTGAAACTATGAGTTGAATATATTTGTATGTGTGTGTATGTATGTATGGCAAAGTGGGAGACAGAAAAGTATGGGGAGCACTATGCTATATGAGAATTTGGCCTATAAGATAGAAAGAGAATATATATATTTCGGAATATTCCCTCTACTAGGAATGAGAGAAATTAGGTTAAAAAGGGGCCTGATGATGGCAGAGAATGCCACTTGTAAGCTGCTTTATACTCCATGTTGACTGTATCTTTTACTGTGGGATGGGAAACTGAGAATCAACAGGCAAATGCCATCTTGAATTAGAGTCTGGACAGATTGGCAGAAGCACACCCAGTGCCTGATATGCCAGCTGACTGAAGCACAAGGCATGCTAACATTGCAAACTCCACTGCCATGTTGTCTAAGAGTTCACAGGAAAACATGTTGGGAAGGGGGTCAGTAGTGTAAGAACAAGGAAGACAAAAACCCATAAGAATCATAGATACTTCCATTGTCATTTTCAGGCTTTCCTTGGCAAGTCTGTCCTCTCTCTCACTAAAATCCTCTGTTAGCAAAGTGCTGGAATATATTTTACTTATGTTTCAGAGTAGTAGGAGCAAATGCTGGAGAGGAGAGATGGAAGGAAATTGTCTCTGTTGCACTTCTATGTGCATTTACTTTTAATCCTACAAAGCAGTTTTAATTATTTGTTTTTTACATATGCCACAGGGCTATGGCTGCAGGATGTGCAGGATATATATATATATATATATATATATATATATATATATATATATATATAATGTGGTGTGTAATATTTATTTTATATTTATTTTTATATATTATATATATTTTCTGTATTAGATATAATAAGGCAAAACTCAGTTCTGGGGCTGAAGGCCAAAAAGCATATAAATGATAGTTAGAATTAAAGTACTTGTGTTTGAATTCTAAAAATGAACATTCCATTGGAATATGTTATAGTTTCTTTTTATTTTTGTGGGACATGTAAAATATGTGGAACTGGAAATAGAAAAGATGTACTACTCACAGATGAAGGTATAGATCCGCTTTTAAATAATAGAGGTTTCATTGGAGTTTTGCCATACTGATTAAATTAGCCCAAGAGCTTAGAGTGGGTTTTTACAGGAAGCCATTGTAATTTTTATCCCATAGACATTGGTATTTTCATGAGCTGAAGTGTCTCAAGGGGTAATGGAATATCACTAAAACATTTCCTGAGCTCGCTTGAGCTGTACATTGGTGTATCCAAGTCTGCTCTTACAAGAACAGAAGTGTTTATCTCATTTTGTAAGGACATGATGTTGCCCCCAAATACAAATTTTCTTTTTAGAAATAAAGATAATAAAGCGACAAATTAAAAAATATACTATCTCAAGGTTTTCTCAGAATTATCAAATAAAGTATCATAGGTATTTTGAGATAGAGAAATAAGAACACTTTAATTATGCTTGTTTCTAATAAAATTCCCAAAGATATGTAAGTTACTTTTTACAAAATAAAAATTCACATATAATATTTGTCATAACTTTTCTACCACTGCATATATATAAAGAAATAAAACACAGTCATAAATAATGGTTCCTTACTGAATCTTCATGTGACTTAGTGGACACTTATTTTATGTTCTGAACTTCGGCAGTTGGGTGAATGGATTCTCTGTTAAGAATAGCAACAGAGGTGGAAGGAAGCAGGTTTGAAGAAATAGTGAGCTATCTGGCTCTTGCTATGTTTGAGGTGGTTTCTGGACTACTCATTAGGAATCACTGAGACACTGGCAAAAAGCTCCATAAAAGATTAACATGAGATTACCATATTCTCACTATGATATAATTTAAAAAATGCTTGATTATGCTAAGGAAGCATGTCCTTAAAAAAAGGCTTGATTATGCTAAGGAAGCATGTCCTTACACTGACCACTTTTCAATTTTATACAACATAAGTACCATTATAAATTTTACCTAAATGATGCCCCAGATAGTGGTAGGAATCTGAAGAGTGACATATGACAGGGTTATTTTCTGTCCTACATGCGCAAGTAGAGTTCATTCCTGTGATTGTGATTCATGTCATGACACCAGATATGTCTTGTGACGTTATTCAATAAGCCAGAAGCAATTTTATTTGTTCCCTTTTACCTCTTGTGCGCTCAGTCAAAGAGCCTCTGTGTCAGGGTCAAAGGTAATGTCCAAGTTTACTGCTTGTTGGTGCGGCCATTATATTTATATCTTCTGTTTTTTCACCTCCGAGCTCAACTTGCTAAACAGTGTAGAAGCTGGCTGAGCCTGTTGTTTGGAAAGACCTTTCAGTACTTCAGTATTTGTCAGATCCCTTCTTCCTAGAGAAATACCTGTCCTAGTTCTATTCTTTTGAGACATTCTCCTTCAATTAGTCTTGGTTTGCACTTGCAATCAGGTTATCCTGTTATTTGTGAAACATACCCAACATACCCTCCCTCTATAACACACCCCAAGGAAATAATCAATCTCCTGACCAAAACAAAAATAGTAAAACCAAAAATGTGTTGCTACAACCTAACTACCCCTTTAAACTAATATTATACATTCTGCCATTGTCAAATTTACTGAAAATACATGTTAGACCTATTTGAAATTTCTAATTCCTAATCAACTTTTCCTGTTATATCTTGTATTTATATTTGTTTCAGTCTTCCTCCGGGATTTTTGAAAGTTTACTTGAATGAAAAGTTAAATATACCTGATGTCTATGATTTCTTGTAATGAAGCAACTGTTCTCCACCCATCAACAACAGAATGTTTGTTACCAAAGCAAACAGTGATTTGGTCAGTCTAGTTTCGTTCCTTTTCTGTAGTCTATGATGCTACTGACTGCTCAGTTCTTTCTAAAATACTGTCTTTGATGCTTGGTTTTCATACCACTGCTTTATCCTGACTAATGGAAGAAGCAGGGCTTTGCAGTCAGACTGGGTGAGAAACTCAGTTGTGATCCTTCCTGTCTGTAAACAGGCACCTTATTTAAACTCTAGGCCTCTGTCTCATGAGGAACTAAAGGAAGAATGGAGAGGAAGGATGTTGGATGTTGCATGGCCTGGAGCAGGGCTTTTCAATGGGGCCTTGTTGGCATTTGGGTGGGACAGTTCTTCCTGACGAAGGGCTCTCCCAAGCATTGCAGGATATTTGGCATCCCTGGCCTCCAGGCATTAACTTTTGGTTGCATTTCTTATTGTGCCAATCAGAAAATGTCCCACACATCCACAAATGGTCTCTACAGAGGTGGTTATTGCCCTGTGTTGAGAGGCAAATGGAGTTTATGGTACACTTTCTCCTCTGAGAGTTCTGAGTATGACATATAAGCTGTTTTTCCTTTATTGTTATTTTTGAGGGACTAGTGTGGTATATGTCTGCAGCAAGAGCACTCTGACATCTGATCCTGCCTTACCTCAGAAGCCAAGCAGGGCCTGCCTGGTTAGTCCTTGAGTGGGAGACCACCTGGGAATACCAGGTGCTGCAGGCTAGGGAGACAGATCTGGCAGCCCACTGCCCAAACAATCTGCCTTGGAAAACCCTATGAGTGGCAGAGAAGCACTGACAATAGTATGAGACATGGCACAGTGTCAGGGAGTGCTTCATTCTGTTGTATAGAGGGTAAGTATGAGTTGGACCAACTCAACACCACCTAACAACAACAAAGTGTGGTATATTAGTTCCAACATAACTTACATATTTCCATTAACCCATCACTTAATATACGTCTCCCATATAATCCTGTTCATGTGTTTCTAAACATTTATTCCCCATTACTTCCAGGGCTCTATCTTTATTTATATAGTACTATCATACTTGAGAAGCCTCTACTCTTGCTTTGGATTCAGCTTGACCACTAGGAACCTCCTGCTTCCTATGAGCTCCCTTTCTACCTGCCTAGCATTTATTCCATGGAAAGGCACAGCCCATTGCATGCCTGTCTTTCTCTGGGCATGCAAGGACAGGCAATATTTTGTTTATGCTTATCATAGTGTCTGACACATAGTAGGCCCTCAATAAATATTTGCTTTTATATAAATAAAAAGGAAGGTATGGTAGAACTTATAAACATTTTTAGGTAGGAAGGAAGCAGAAGAGGCTTATGTTAACTGGCCATGAACATTGCATAGTGATGGTTACGGTAAAATGTTGACCATGGGGAAAATTTCACTGCTCTCTTGTCCTGATAAAGTCAGTCAACAAAGAATAAATGGACTATGATGTAGCACAAAATCCCATCTGAGATTAGAAAGAATGTTTTTGAGGTATATTTAACTTTTCATTCAAGTAACTTTCAAAAATCCCAGAGGAAGACTGAAACAAATATAAAATTAAAATTATAGACAGGAGGGACTGTGATTATTCAAACAGATTTCAGAAGATTGGAATTGGGAAAGGAAGAGTTGAGTTCATAACAAGAGTAAATTAAAATATTAAGCAATAAGCTCTACTTCCTTAATAAAGAGGTTTCAATGGATGTTGAGAATTTCAGTTTTGTATAGTTTCTGAACCTCTCAGCTTTACCATTGAGAATATTTTAAAAAAGAAATCTTTATTTTAAATCTTAGCTTTTTCTCCTTCCCAGATTATATTCTCAACATTCTATTCCATTTGTTCTTTTGAGCATGTCTTCAGTGTTCCATCCTTTTACTTTACTTCAGCTATTAGTACTTCACATGGCCTTTTCTCCTTAGTCCATAGATAAACATGAGGTGCTACTCAGAGGGCATCAGTACATATGCTGGCCCTTCTCTGTCCTTAAATCTTCATTTTATTGGTGCTATTTAACAACAACAACAATTTAAGATTTTATGTGGTTCAAGAGCAGGACACTGATTTGCTTTCCTAGTAGTGTTCTAATTTTGTCAATAAAAACTTTGTTCTTTAGCTAATAAACCAAACTACCACTGGCCAAATGCCTTTTGTAGTTTTTTTTTTTTTTTTTTCCTTAATTCTGTAGTTGCTAAAGTTAGAAAAGAGATCTTCGCTTTGGGATATTCCATTTAATTTAACCTAAACTTTTGTTTGGAAATAAAAAGTTAGTTAATGCCTAAACCCAGAAGAGCTCAATTTTTTCTGAATGCTTTATTTGGTGAATTTACTCAGTGATTTTTAAACCATTAGCTGCCTAAGAGCTGGCTTTGTATACTGACTAAAACAAAGAGAAACAAATAAACCTGAAACACAAAAACAAACAAACAAAAGACTGGTGTAACTCGGATTAAATTCGCCATAATTAGTTCATATAATTAAGTCAAATGATGTGATTTTTAATACATATAAATGTGCAGGATAATCCTAAATAGCTTAGGCAAACCCATGTAAATTCTGAGCTTGCAACAGGTAACTGCTGTTGTTTGAGGCAGGACATGCTTCACCCAGGTTCAGGCCAAGGTGAGATTCAAGGATACTGTTAGGTAGATGGATTAATTGAGCAAGCATTTATCAACTGTTTACCATCTTCCAAGCACTGAGAGCACAGAGATGAATGAGACAATAGCTCTTGCTCATTTGGAGGAAGAAACAGATGTATGAACAGATAGCTTTGATAAATACTCAAAAGAATGTACAAATCCTTTTGGAAGGATGCCTCTGAAGGTAGTATGGTGGTAAGATTTGGTTTTTTTCACTTTCTAAGGTGCCATCACCATGCTAATAAGGGAAATTATTTGTACTTATATGGACCACATGGCATCTAGTAAATCTTGAGCCACAAACAGTATTTCCAATCATAGCCTTTATGCTAAGTGAGATACTGAGGTAAACATTTAATGGACTAACATAAATCCTTCGTAACTATAAAGAAAACTGTTCAAAGCACCTTACTAATTTTTGTTTGTGGTTTTCTGCTTTTTCAGTAGAATATAGTTTCCCCAGAATGCTCAGGATGAGGGCTGTATGAATTAATGATATGTTTGGTATTTAACTGTCTTTGTTCCAGAGGACATGTCAAAAAATAAATTTGACCCATTTAGCCCCACCCTGAATCTTCTTTGTGCTTTCCTTTTTCTTTTCAGAAGTAAAAATACAATAGAAAAATCCATTATATATAAAGAATGGCATTTATGATATGTTATTTTTCTTTTTGGTAATTTTTATTTTTTAAAGATTTGTTGTTGTTGTTGTTGTTGTTGTTGTTGGTGAGACAGAGTCTTGCTGTGTAACTCAGGCTGGCCTGGAACTTGCTATGTGGACCAGGCTAGCCTTGAACTCGGGTCTATTCTCCTGCCTTGGTCTCTTGAGTGCTGAGGATATAAGCAAGGGCCATCTTTAGCTCAGTTGGTAGAGCGCTGTGCTGCAGTCTCTGAGGTCCCGAGTTCAATTCCCAGGCCCACAAAATGGGAGCAGGACCTGGCAATCCACTCCCAAGGCAATCCTGAAACAGTCAGCCATTGAAAGCCCTATGAGGGTCGCTATGAGTTGGATACCGACTTGACGGCACCTAACAAAACCAAAAAAACAAAATTTTTCATGATTAAATCTCTGAAGATGATTTTTACTTGCTAGGACACAGAAATGGCAGAACAGTTACCACTAGGAGTTTGCCATTTAGCTTAGCATCCAGTCATGGTCCTTCTGTGACTGTACGTCATTGTTGTTGTTGTTGTTAGATGCCGGGGAGTCGGTATCCGACTCATAGTGACCCTACGTCCAACAGGCGAAACACTATTGTAGTGCTTCTCTGCTATTCATACGGTTTTCAGTGGTGCATTGATTTTTTTGGGAGTGGGTTGCTGGGTCCTCGTCCCAAGCCTGTAGCACCTGGTGGTCCCAGGCGGTCTCCCATCCAAGGACTAAACCAGGCCTGACCCTGCTTAGCTTCTGAGATCTGATGGGATTGGATGCCATGGGGCTATAGCTGTAGGCTCGTACCTCATTTGTGTGAATTAATTCATGGTTTGGCTGCTGTGCTGTCTTCCAGCAATCAATAGTTAGTCCATGATTACCCCCCTCAAGCTATTTCATAATTTTTAAGATAGGAGGTGATTACTGCATTATTTTATAACAATTTTATAATTTTTTGGGCCAGCACCTTCAGGTTAAGATAATCTATGTCAATTCAGCATAATTTGTAGATTTCACAATTCTTCTCAGAGTAGTGCCATATTAGTTTCCTCTTGTGGCTTTAACAAATTTCCACAATTTTAATAGATTAAAACAACACTAATTTATTATCTTATAGTTCTGAAGGTCAAAAGTCCCAATATCAAGATGTCACCTGGCTGCATTCCTTCTGGAGGGTCTAGGGGGAATTCATTGCCTTGCTTGTTCAAGCTGTTGGATGCTACTTGCTCCCCTTGAGCTATGGCCCCTTCCTTGTGTCGCTCCAGCTTCTGCCGCTGGGCCACATCTCCTCTGACTGGGACTTTCTTGCCTTTCGTTTGTGAAGTCTACTTTGACTAAGCCTGTAGCACTGTGGCGTCACAGAAGCTAAGCAGGGTCAGGCCTGGCTAGTACTTGGATGAGAGGCTGCCTTGGAACACCAGATACTGTAGACTTCGGAGAAGGACCCGGAAACCCACTCCCAAAAATGAGTCTGCCATCAAAAACCCTATGAATAGCAGAGAGGCACTGACAATAGTGTTTCACCTGTTGTACATAGGGTCGCTATGAGTCAGATACCAACTCAAGGGCACCTAACAACAACAACTGTGACTAATTTTCCACCTAACTAATCTAAGTTAACATCCCCATCTTAAAACCATATTTTTTTCCAGTAATCTTAGTAATTTGTTTTAGTGGACAACTTAATGAGTCTCATTATGATATTTCCATACATGCATTTGATTGTACATTGCTCATGTTCACCTCCCCCATTATCCACACATTACCCCCTCCCCTTCCCCACCCTTTCCACCAATGGTCTTCCTTCTACTTGAATGTCTCATTTGGGTGTATATCTTTCTACATATATAGATCTTGATTTTGCCTTAACGGCAAAATATTCAAAACCCTTATTTTAATCACATCTATGAAGCCCCCTTTGCCATGTAAGGTAACATATTCACAGATTTTGCATTTAGGATGTGGACATCTTTGAGTGGCTATTACTCTGTTGGTCATGGATACTTATGAAAGTATGAGTGTCTGAATAATTGCTTTATCTTAACATATTAACAGCTGATTAATATAAAAAGAAATGGATATCAAATACTTAGTAATTTTTTAAACAGCAAATGGACAGGCATTTTAAGAATCATCTAGGGTTTGGAGGAAGAAATCTGAAATAGTATATGCCTCCAAAAATTCTGATATATTCTCCTTTTGGAGGTGTGGGCGATGTTCCCTTCTCTCCTCAGTTAAGAATACTGCATTACTGAATTACTGTATGCAATGAGACAGATTACTAATGAAGATGTTTTGAATGGACAAAGTGTATGAAGACTTGAAAAATCATTCAGAACCTATGAGTCAAATTTTTGTTAAGAATTAAGAAGGCTTAGCCATTAACTATATTTAGATAAGTTTATTTGGCTGGAGTTTAGCTCAGTTGGTAGAGTGCTTCTCTGTGCTCTCTGAGGCCCTGGGTTAGATCCACAGCACTGCAAAAATGGGAGAAGGACCTGGCAGCCCACTCCTGAAACAATCCCCAACTAATCAGCAATAGAAAACCCTATGGAGAGCAGAGAAGCACTGACATAGTTCCAGGAGCCGCATAGTGTCAGGGAGTGTTTCATTTGTTGTACACAGGGTCACTTGAGTTGGACTCAACTCCATGGCACCAAACAACAGCAACAACGGAGAAGTTTATATCCATGTCTTCACAATGCCAGGAATTTTTAAATTTTAATGGAATTAATTTACCACCACTAATGCTGTTACTTGATTTCTGTAAAACTTCTTGGTAAGTAGACAGTCCTGGGTCTGCAGCCATAGCACTCTGGCATCTGATCCCACCTGATCTCAGAAGCTAAGCAGGATTGGCCTGGTTAGTCCTTGGATGGGAGACTGCTTTGGAATACCAGGTGCTGCAGGGTAGGAAGAAGGACCGGGAAATCCACTCCCAAAACAATCTGCCACTGAAAAACCCTATGAATAGTAGATAATCACTGATAATAGTGCTGGGCATGGCACAGTGTTGGGGAATGTTTTGTTATGTTGTACATAAGGTCACTATGAGTTGCACATCACTTGACCGCACCTAACAACAAGATAGCTCTGGGAAATATTATGATTTGCTTCAATTACTCAGGGTTTTATCTTCATTTGATAGATTTTCTTGACATTTTTGTTTTCTTCTAAAAAGAAAACAAATTTTTTAATATTGTTGATATTAGGAGAAGCATTCTAACAAGTCTAAATGCGGTCACATTCTCAGTCCCAAAGTGAAGATTTAACTGTTTTATAGAATGTATGCAGGATATTAATTTTAAAAAGTGTCATGATAGGATGTCAAAATAGGACTTCCATAAGGAAATGAAAGCAATGGCACTGTATTTAAATTAGACATTCTTAGATTAGAACCTCAACTTTTGAATATGTTTATCACTCCTGAGTTACCTCCACTCCCCACTATTTCTGAGAACAGCTAGAAGTCTTGGCTTTCCATTGAAGGAATAATGTGTGTACTTGTTGCAATAGCAAGAAGTTAGAGTACCGTAATGAGTGCACTGCACACTGGCTTCACAAAACGATCCTACAACTGAGTGTGAAATAGTAGAGTTTTGAAGATAGAGTAGTCAGAGTGCAGCTTGTAAAATTTCTTTCCCATAGTAACTGGCCATTAGTTGATAGAAGCTATAGTGCCTTTGATTTACTTAAAACTTTCTGTTGCCAACTCAAATATTTCAGTTTCCTAGCTGTCCAAGAAATGTACATTTTTAAATTGTTATTTCATATAATCAGAGCCCTAAAAAAATAGTCATTTCAAAATCTCTTCCCAAGAGAAACTATTTTCTCCCTGAGGAGCTGTACGTTGAGTTGGTTGTATAACAAATCATCAATTTCTGACTGTTGAAATGAACCTCATAGGAACACACTAAATTTGATGCCCTCATGCCAAGGATGCAACTCAAGAAATCATGATGAAAAGTGTAGTGCCTAAATCTATTTTACAACTCTTCATAGTGATGTCCTGAATGTGAGAGGCTCTCCTGATGGCTCAGAGTTCTCAGAAAAAGATGTGATCTGTTTACACTGATAGGTCATGAAGAGGGGCATGTCCAGCATATGAAAAATGAGAATTTCATCACCTTTTTAATTCTAGAAAATAGCTGCTTCAAGAATGAAGGTTTTGGGATTTCCTTTTTAAATTGTAACACTGCTTTCATCCTTTTATCAGTTTAAAAAGATATACTAAGTAACTTGAGTGAGGGTCAGTGGCCATTTCTAGTTTGTTTAGTATTATGCCCCAAGGCATATCACATAGTAGGTCCTCATTATTTATATTTTGTTTGACTAAAAGAATATTGTCAGGGAGTTTAGCTCAGTTGGTAGAGTGCCACTCTGCGGTCTCTGAGGCTCTGGGTTCGATCCCAGCACCAAAAAAAAAAAAAAAAAAAAAAAAAAAAAAAAAAAAAAAAAAATGAAAGAAGGATGTGGCAATCCACTCCTGAAGCAGTCCTGAAACAATCAGCCATTGAAAACCCTATGAGGGTTGCTATGAGTTGGCCCTAACTTGACAGCATCTAACGACAGCCACAACAAAGGAATAATGGTCATGGCAACTGCCAAAGCTATGTACTTTTTATTTTATAATTTATATTTCTTTTAAACTGATACATAAAAACAAAAATTGTACATATTTATGGGGTAATATGTAATACTTTTGTATGTATTGCATAATATTTAAATCAGTTGAAACATATCTCTTTAAATATTTATCATTTCTTTATGGTGAAAACATTCAAATTCCCTTTTCTTAGCTTTTTTGAAACATATAGTTCTTTGTCATTATATATAGTAATCCTACTCTGAAATAGCACACGAAAACTTCTTACTTCTAACAATAACCTTCTGATCCTTCCCTATCTCCTGCTGTCTCCAGCCTTTGGTAACTATCATTCTATGTTCTATGAGATCAACTTTTTGTATCACACATATAAGTGAGATCATCTAGTACTTCTCTTTCTGTGAGTGGCTTATTTTATTTAACATAATGATCTGTAGTTCTACCCAGATTGCTGTGAATGGCAGGATTTCATTCTTTTTTGTTTTTCATGGCTAATAGTATTCGATGGTTTGTATGTACCACAGTTTCTTTACCCATTCATCAGTTAGGTTGTTTCCAGTTTTGGCTATTGTGAATAGTGCTGCAGTGAACATGAGGGGTGCACATGTCTCTGACTTACTAATTTCATTCCTTTGTATATATATCTAGTACTGGAATTGCTGGACCATGTAGTAGTTATATTTCTAACTTTTTGAAGAGACTTGATGTTGTTTTCAATAGTGGTTGTATTAATTTACATTTCTACCAATAACGTATAAGGATTCCAATATCTTCATATCCTCACTAGCACCTATCTTTTGCCTTTTTGATAATACCCATTCTTACTGGAACAAGATGATATCTCTTTGTGGTTTTGATTTGTATTTCCCTGATGTTTAGTGTTAAGTTTTTTTCTTCCATATACTTTGCCATTCACTTATATTCTTTTGAGAAATACCTAGTGTGATGTATTGCCCACTTTAAAAATTGAGTTTTTTATGCTATTGACATTTATTTGCATTTGGAATTCCTTATATGTTCTGAATATCAACCCCTTGTCAGAAGTTTAGTTTGCAAATACTTTCTCCCATTCTCTTCACTGTGTCTTCACTCTGTTGATTGCTTCTTTTGCTGAGCAAAAGCTTTTTAGTTTGATGTAATCCCATTTTTCTATTTTTGTTTTTATTTCCTGTGTTTTGGGGGTCTTGTCCAAAAAATCCTTGTTCATTACAATGTCTTCAAGCATTTCTCCTCTTTTCTTCTACTAGTTTCATAGCTCTGGGTCTTCTATATAAATCTTAATCCTTGTTTTCCTTTTGACAGTATTGGGAGGTTGATCCCAGGTCCTCATGCATGCTAGGCAAGTGCTCTACCATTCAGCTGCACTCCAAGCCTTTTTTTTATTTTTTATCTGTTTAAGTCTTTAACATTTCTAAGCTTCATTTTCCAACTCTGTAAATATGATTAAGTATATACTTATAATAATAATTATATAATTATATATAAACATTATATTTTATAAGTTATTTTAAAGAGTAATGGTAAGTACCTAACTCATAGGAGATATTTTTCAAAAGGGTAGAAAAATGTTATTGTAAAATAATTATAAATGGAGCCATTGAAATTTTAATTTCATGTTTGTCTTTCAAATGATTAGCTATTTCAGTAAAAATTTCCATGTGTCTAAAGTATTTGAGTTAGCTGTAAATCAATTTATGAATTATATTACTATTTATAAATTCCTATGTTAAAGAGAAAATAAGTGTTTGCTACAGAAAATAGTTTACATATGAGACATGACATTTCAACAGCATCTCTTCTGTTTTGTTTCTGTGGAGACTAACATCTTTTAAAAATATGTATTTATGTGGCAGCTAAGAAAATAAGCCACTGTTTCTAATAATTTTATCAAAAAATTGCTTCCACTCTGCTTGGGTCACTACTCTGACCTTTGCAGCTTTTAAAAATTGCACAAAATAAAAGACAATTTGTTTGTGTATATTTAAAAGTAAAACAGAACCACAACATCATCAAAAGAAATAAGCACTGTGCCAGGTATGTTACCTGGCACACAGGAAACAACTCTTCTTCCTCTCCTCATTCTCTTTTTCCTCTTCCTCTTCTTCTTTCTCTTCCTTCTCCTCTTTCTCTTCCTCCCCTTCCTCCTCTTTTTCTACCTCCTCCTCTTTATAGTTCAGTAAAATAACAAAATCCTTCCCAGAAGAAAATCATATACTGTTATTAAGAAAGGTTTACATAGTTACAATTTGGTCAGTAATTCAGGATGATTTATGATAGTGATGAGTGCTGAAACAGAAAAAAAAAAAAAGTCACTTGGCTAGAATAGTATCACTTGTGTCCTAAGAAAATAAATGTTCTAGAAAAATAACAGCCCAAATGACTGGATCCATTCTATTTCTTCCATGAGATCTTCAACAACTGCAGGTTGTCCTAATGGTTCAGTGCTCTGAGTTTCTAGTTTGGTCATGTGCTCCTTTATTCAACAGATACTGACTTTCTGAAATTGCTAAGCAATCATTTGGCCTTGGGATGGTTGAAAACAAAGACTAAATGCAGTCCCTTCCGCCTTCGACTAATGGTCTTGTGAAGAGAGAAGCTGATTAAATAGTCAAAGAGTTGAAAATGTAAAGTGCAATTTGGAGGGTATGGATTAGTTGGGGGATGCAGGAAAGACTGCTGCAAAGGGAGGAGAGGCTGAACTAAATGCCAGGAAAACAGGAATTAGCCAGAAGAAAGAAAGAAGAACAGTCTAGGAAAACAACACGAAGAAAATATCCAGTGGAATAAGAATGTGCAATGAAGTAAGAGAAACTAAAGGCAGGAGAGAATTAGAGATTTCTGAAGGTAGAAACCAGACCATGCAGGACAACATAGTCCATATTTAGAAGTTTCATCCTAAGAATAATAGAAAGTTATTGGAGAGTTTAACTGGTTGATGATACAATCATGTTTATGTGCCAAAAAAAAAAAAAAAAAAAAAAACCAAACCACCTTGGCTCTCTGTGGGAAAGGAGTTAGAGAGGAGTTCACAGTGAATGATGGAAGAACAGTTAGGAGCTCTTTCCATCCATCATCTAGGTCTTCTGGCAGATAAGATGATAAAGCTAGGACCAAGATTACAGTCAGGGGGATGGAAATGTTGGAAATATTTAAGAGCTATTTAGTGGGTATAATGGAGGGGGCTTGGTGATGATTTGGGTATTGGAGGAGTGAGGCTGAGGGTAGGATGCATAATGGTAATGCTTGAGTTTCTAGATTGTGCTAATTGGATGAGCATAGGTAATTTTCATAGAGATAAGAGACAGTGGAAGAGAACCAGGCTGTAAAGGGAGAATTAAAACAATAAATTTTTCTTTTAATACTTTGCATTAGAGAGGCTTTGGAACATTTCAGTAAAAAAGACTAGACACCTTGTTATAGGAGATTGTGGAGAAGCTGAGTCAGACTAGAGATGTACCTGTGTGAGTCACCACTGCATAGATTTTTAACTCAGGCCATTGGCATGGATGAGATCACTCAGGGAAGAATCCAGATAAGACTGGCTAGGAAAGAGCCTTTAGGAACTGCAGAGTCTTTATTGATTAAGGAAGGAAGAATGAGCATGCAAGAGAAAGACCCAGACACAATGATAAAAAGGGAGGGAGAAAACCAAGACAATGTTGTGTCAAGGTCACCAAGAAAAGAGAAGGTTTCGAGAATGAGAGGAGTTGTTGTTGTTAGGTTCCATCCAGTTGGTGTCTGACTCAAAGTGACCCCACATACAACAGGCAAAACCCTATTGTCAGTGCTTCTCTGCTATTCATAGGGTTTTCAATGGCTGATTAATTTTTGGGAGTGGGTTGCTGGGTCCTTCTCCCAAGCCTATAGCACTTGGTATTCCCATGCAGTCTCCCATGCAAGTACTAACCAGGCCCGACCCTGCTTAGCTTCCAAAATCAGATGGGATCCGACACCATAGTGATATGGCTGCAGGCAAGAATGAGAGAGTAGTGGCCAATACTATGGAAAGATCATGGGAGATGGAGATTGAAAAGTGTGTTTGATTTATTGTCATGAAGGTCACTGGCAACTTGATTGAGAGCTGGTTTTTTTGGTGAGGTGTTGGGAGCAGAAGCTGGATTTGACTAAAGTTGGGATTTTAATAGAGATGAAGAAGTGATGACAGGTTAGGCACCATGGTGCATGCCTGTAATCCCAGGGACTTGTGAGGCTGAGGCAGGAGGATTGTGAGTTTGAGGCCAGATGCAGCCTGTGTAATTTAGAGAGCCCCTGTCTTACATATAAATAAATAAACAGAGGAGGGAGTACAGCTCAATGGTACAGCACTTGCCTAGCATGTACAAGGCCCTATGTTCAACCCTTGATGCCACAAAAAAGTGATCATAAACAGGTATTTGATAACTTTGTATAAAAGGGAGGAGAAAGATGGGATGATACTGGAAGAAGATGGGGGAACAGGGAGGTGTATTATTGTTGTTTTGTTTTGCTTTTATATTTTTAAATTGGAAAAACTTGAAAACTAATAGAAAGAGTGATTATATATATATATATATATATATATATATATGAAAAATTAAATAATCTAGAAGGTAAGTCTCCTACTATAAGTTTGGAATTATTTTTTTCTCTTTGGTTCTGAGGGTCTGATTGCCCATTTCCACTAACCTATAAAAAGAGGAATGTTAGAATTCTCTATGGACTTGGCTCCCTTCCAAAGTAACCTTTGCTCATGAAAACGTTCTCTTTATTAAATGCCTCCATTAAAATGAGCAGAACCAGGAAAATAAGGAGGAAATAACTTTGGGGAGTAAACATAGTGAGGTAAAGGAAAGAGTAGTACCTCTAAACTTACTTTAATCCTAATAAACACCTTAAATGTAGATATTCTGGCATTTTACAACAAGTTTCATTACAAACACTGAACATAGTAATTTAAGTCTGTAGAAGCAGAGATGAACATTTATCCGTAGAATTCAGACAATATCTGGACATTTAAGTTAAAAGATTCATTGTTTTCTCTTCAATTCATTTCCCTCCCAAGTTTTACCTACCAAAAGAATTTGCAGTGGGCAGAAAATAGGAGTTGAAAAGTAAATTTCTAACAATGTTCTTCCAACATTGAAAAAGTAGGACAGAAAAAGAATGAGGGAGAAAAGTTACTTTTGAAAAGTTAGTACATGTTTAGGAATAAGGAAGTGGGATTAAACAGAATCCTAAATGTTAGTAAGTCCCACACTTTAGATACTTTGTAATGCCCCCTCCCAATTTTTTTTTATTTCCATTAAAACCTTTCTTATCCTCTTCTGATAAATTGTGTGTACTTAGGTAAGCCAACAAGTCATTTTTATCATTTCTAAAACAAAGGGATGGACACAGATTATTTTCAAGTTTCCTTCCTGATTCACAATTCCAGGATTCAGTGAACATTGGTCATTACTTGGTGGCTATCACTCAGTTATTGTCCTCAGAGTAAGTCCTCTTGGATCCTTTAGTTGTCTGTCCGTAAAAATAAATGGTTTGTCTTTATTTCTGAAATATCCTCCTTAGAGCCCCAGATGTATGAGCTGATACAGAAAAGAATTTTTATTCCTCTCTCCCCATGTCTCTTAAATTAGCTAGTCACAGAGTTTGCGTGTTTGTGTTTGTTTTTGTTTTTATTTTCATGTGAAAATTAAAGAAATGACTAAAGAGTACATTTCATAAACTCTGTGCTTTGAAAGTAAATTTTTAGGAATCAATGAATGAACGAGGAAATTCCAAAATTAGTAAACCTAATAATTACACATAGAATACCACAAAGATAGTGCTAATAAATCCTCAATTTTTGTATAACTGTCTTCTAAAACATTGAGTGTCTTGCACATTATAACTGTAGTCATCATGACTCTGGTGTTCATATTGAATTTATTCTGTTTGTTTGACAGTCTTCTGGAATACTTATTACCCAAACTCAGATATTTAGATATTTTCTGTCTATGTATCTGGTGAGTGGAGTGCTTCACTAATTGAAGCAAAGAATGTCTGATTCATTTCAAATTCGTATAACTTCTCCTCCTTCAAGATCTCAGTGGTGACCACAGAAGCTCACAACTAGAAGGCCTTATGAAGTTTTGTGATACTTGTGAATTGTTAAAAGCAGTTTATGTACTTTCAACTCAGAGTTTTTATGCATTAAACATGCATTCTTTTAGCACCAAACAGACCTCCTACCCTTACTTCCACCCATAACTTCATTACGTGTCTGTTCTCTCACCTTTAGGACATTCTTAAATAGTCCTTACTTGGCCCTTATACTGTGGAAACTTTTATTTATGTCTTAATTGTTTCCTGTCATGACTGTAGCAGTTCCTCTTTTATAGTCTTCCGAAATCCTTGCTCTTTAAACTTCAGAGGGACCACAGAATGCTATGGTGAGACTACATTGCTGCTGTTGGGAAGTAATGTGCCTTGTATTGAAGGAATGCCTGTTGAACTAGTATTGTTTTTTAAAAACTAGTACTGTTTCCCTATTCATGTGTTGTTATTTCTGGTTAGACAGTGAATAAGATTAGTGTTTGGAAGGAATTGTGTACCTGACAGATTCCATTGGAAAATGTATCTTGAATCATTTCAGGTAGTTTTTCAGTGGGAAAAGTTAATTTGATGGCAAATTTTCCTTAAATTTTTAGTATTTTGTATTGTCATTCGATGATATTTTTGTATTGGTAATCCAACTCCTAAATCTTCTTATGAAGTGGACAAGCAACACTTTTGCATCTCAGTTGCTTAATTTTCAAGTGGAGAAGCTAAAAAGTCCAAATATTTTCCCTCTGCAAATAGCAAAGATTTTATTGTTACATAATAACAGGTGGAAGTGACTTTTTTCTCGCATGTGTGTGAAATGAAAGAAACTATCAAATGAAAGGTGCCACTTCTGAGGTTTATGAGAATATTGACTTTTTATCATCCCTCATTATTAATAATGAGCAAAGAAGAAACATATAGTGTTCTATCTTCCTCCAAAAAATCTTTAATCAAACTCATTGTTGTGAAACAAATATTTTAACCATATGATCTTTTTGTATGTTATTCTTGGAAAGCGAGATTTTGTTATGTAGTTTGTACTTTTCTTACTCCCTCTTTTCATTACCACCTATGTTTAATCCTGATCATTGAAGCACAAAAGAACTTCTGAAAATTGTGTAGGCAGCACAGTACATCAGCTCTGTGTTTTGCTTGAAATCCTCCTGTACTGGTAGCGCAAGTACATGAATTGATCCTAGGGCAAGCAATTCTTTCCCATTTGGGGTTACATTCATGGTTGTGGCATGGCTCATATTTTATAAAAAAGGTGGGGATACAGAAAAAGGGGCTTGCCATTTTTATTTCTGGGGAAAATATTCCTCACTGTAGAGGGTGTTATAGTTTAAGAAGTTGAGAGCTGATAGAGTGAATTTGAGCCTAGTAATAGTAGTGAGCAACTTTTGAGAGATTATTACATACTAATTATTACAGTTCTAGGTATGCTCATTTATTAATTCATTTAAATGTACAACAACTGTAAGGTAGTTGTATTGTTACTCTTTATTTTATAGATGAAGAAATTGTCACTAAAGAACTTGTAACTTAAATTCCATGAACTGTGGCAGGTGGGAATGATCCTGGCCCTCAAGAAAAAAGAACTCCAGCCTTCCAAAAATCTGCTGTGCTTTTGTCCCATAGCTTTCTGCCTGTTTTGTTTTTTTTTTTTTTCCTAGTTTCTTGAATTATTATTGTCAACTTTTCCTCAGGGATACATTTACCTGCAGGTCCCAACTTGTGTGTAATTTCTTGCTGTCCACTGGAGAATCAGCTCCCTGGAAATGTTGCGTTGGTGAATGGACCATGCTTCAGGAGCTCTGACTGGGCAGTTCAGACCTGTTCATTTACTGCCAGATCTTTCCCTGGAGGCTTGAACACAGATCAGGCAGGTGTACAACCACTTCACCCACTGCCCCCCAAAAGAATAAATTTCCTTTTAAATAACTGGGCCTGTAGCTCCTTTCTCCTGGGAACAACCACTTCACCCACTGCCCCC
Organism: Pedetes capensis; assembly: GCA_007922755.1. NCBI lineage: Eukaryota > Metazoa > Chordata > Mammalia > Rodentia > Pedetidae > Pedetes > Pedetes capensis. The sequence continues at coordinate 106,128 of VMDO01003757.1, forward strand.
TCAAAAGAATAAATTTCCTTTTAAATAATTGGGCCTGTAGCTCCTTTCTCCTGGGACCTTGAGGCAGCTAGATTTAAGGCTCCTCTGCTCATCCAGCTCCCTCTCCACTGTACTCCCAATCAAAGAATCTCAAAATTTACACTGATTTGGATGGGAATTGGGATGGGGGTGGGAGAGTGAAGGGGAGAAATCACTGTGCTTCATTCAGCCTGATGTGAAGGGTGGTTGGTGTTTTTCCTGCATTGTATCTTTCCTTACTATTTAATAAATGAAATGAGAGGGGGGAAAACAAACAAACATGAATACCCAAATAAATAAAAAGAGACAGAAACAAGAATGGAATAGTCAGACTCCAGAGCACACATTCTTAAGCACTAGCCTCTGTTGCCTGTGATAGGCAGGGAGTGGTGTTCTTAGGTTTACATTACGTGTTTATGAGGTCTAACGGGAAGAGTCACATCCAGCAACATTTACCAAGCTTCAGCGTCACAAGCCAATTTGCTCCTTAGGAAGACCCTTTTCATTTTGATTTTGAAAATCAAATGTAGCACACTATAATGATTTGCACTGTTAGGATATTGTGACTGTAAAGTGCCCTCTATGTTTTGATTGTGTTTATTTTATGTGGCTCAATGTAGGTAATATATTGAGAAGGTTAAATTAGTGGTGTTATGAGGAACATTGCATTCTCATTTCCTGTCCTATAAATATTTTTCTTAACATCTCTCAATGAACCAGTTGAAGTTTTTATCAGTGATTGAAAATACTTAAAAATTATGCTTTTGACTTTGAAATAAACTTCACACAGGAATTTATGATTACCCTAGTAATTAGTAAAAGATTCAGTGTTTAAGGTTTGAGCTTCTTGTCTGTTGAACATTGTAAAATAAAACAGGTTTTCTGTTAAAATAAAGTCTTTGCTCCAGCCATCTGAGAACATTCAAAAACCCTGAATGATGTGAAAACTTTTAACATTTCAGTGTTTTTCCTATTGAAGCTTACATTGCTGTTGTTAGGTGCTGTCAAGTTGTGTCTGACTCATAGTGCCCCTAATAGGGTTTTCCATGGCTGATTGTTTCAGGATTTCCTTGGGAGTGAATTGCCACGTCCTTCTCCCATTTTTGCGGTTCTGGGAATTGAACCCCAGACCTCAGAGACTGCAGAGCAGCGCTTTATCAACTGATCTAAATCCTAGCTTGAAGCTTACATAATCCTTGCAAAATAAAGTCACATTTTGCCCCTCAAGTGTCAACTTTAAACTTGCTTTTAATGCTGCCACTCCTGCTCCCAATAACTGTATGCAATATTTTGGTTCTCCTTAACTGTTAAACATTCTTTATAGTTTAGTAGATAGTTTCTCAGAACATTCAGAATAAATATGATTGAGGAAAGGGAGCTAGTGCATTTACTGATGTACTCAATCAGTGCAAATACACAAACACATTCACACAAGTACACTTACAAACACAGATACACAGATGCTAACATATACACATATACTCATGTGTTCATATACACACATATCTGAAAGACAGAGTAGTTCTGGCCAAAAGGCTTTTCTTGGGTGACTTAAAATGAGCCTTTTAACATTATTTATGGCTTGTGAGAATGAGCTGGGCATTCCTGTTTTTAATATAACTTCCTTCATCATTATGAATTTTAATTTTTTTTTTTATGGTACTGGGGGTTGAACCCAGAGTCTCACACATGCTTTGCAAGTGCTCTACCACTGAGCTACACTCTCAAGCCCATTTTTCACTTTTTTATTTTGAGTCAGGATCTCACTAAGTTATGCAGGCTACCTCTCACCTCGAACTTGTGGTCCTCCTGCCTCCGCCTCCAGAGTCGCTGGGATTACTGGCATCAGCCCCCGTGTCCAGCTGAATTTTACATATTTGCCTTGGATCATTTCTACAAAAGTTCTTTTATGACAAAAAACTTCCTTTTATTCTTGCAGTCTGAGAGATAGGTGATAACAAATTAAGTGGTATAACGTTACTAATTTCCTAAAAGATAAGTATTTTGAAAACACTAGTTCAGAAAGGGTTGGGGTTTCACTCAGTTGGTAGAGTGCTGGTCTGCACGCTCTGAGGCCCTGGGTTCGATCCCCAGCACTGCAAAAATGAAGGATATGGCAGCCCACTCCTGAAATAATCCTAAAAACAATCAGCCATTGAAAACTTTATGAGGATCCATATGAGTCAGGCCCAACTGGATAGCACCTAACAACAACAATGTTCAGAAAAGCAAGTGAAAGAAATATTGTCCTTTCAGAACATTTAAGGCATGGAACTTACTGATTAATTTTTGGATGGAGAGAGTTCTGCTTTGCATTGAAATTTTCAAATAATTATAAAAATAATTTGAAAAGTTATTTAGAATCTGGCAAATTATCTAGGATTTCTTTTCATTATTCCTATTATGAACTGTTCATTAAAAGTTTAAATGTATCTTTGTGCTTACACAGGTTTTTCTTCATGCAAGAATAAATATACAGCTGTGTTTCATATTTTGAGCTTTGCAACTTTATAAACTGTGTGAAATAAGGGAATCCTTCAAAGTATATTCCACTTTCCCTGCTCTGCAGGCGTCTGAGGGATACGAGAGGTTAACTATTCCATTTTCTTGGTAGACCAGTATTTCTTTCTTTGACTGTTAATGATGTGACAGCATCCAACAGGGATCTTTGGGCAACTCTCACAAGAATTAAAAGTATTCAGAAGGGAAATAGCAATAGGCTGTATGTAATAGATCAGCTCTTTGGAATGGAGAGCTATTATAAATTTATACCAGACCACTTATTCAAGGTTACTTTACCCAGCCTCCTCTGTGATCAGAGCCAAAGGATTCAAATGGGTCAAATTACCTTTTGTCAAATTATGTTTTGGCTTACCTTGTGATAGTACTTGGTATAGCATTTTTCTCCGAAAGTACATATAATCACTTTATTAACATCTCTTTCATTCTTAACATGTGTTTAAGAATCAGCTAGAGGCCAAATATTTTCCTTCACCATAGTAAAACCCCATTTTACAGACCAGGCTGGAGATTAAGCTATTTTCTGGAAAACAGATTGTGGCACTTTCCCTCAATAATTTTAATTCTGAAATACTCTCTTTTAATATACTTAGTTTTTAGGAATTTTTGAGATATTCATGATTAATAAAATATGTTCTCCTCTTTAGTCTATTGGCAATGAATATACACATGTGATTATATATGTAATATTGTGTTAATAATGCCCAGGAATTTCTATGCATTTATAACAATTATGCCTAGGAATATGATATATATATATGATATATATATATCATATATTATATATACATATATAATATATATGATGTATAATACATATGTGTATTGTTGTTGTTAGGTGCCATTGAGCTGATATCCAACTCATAGCCACCCTCATGGGGTTTCCAATGGCTGACTATTTCGGGATTGCCTTGGGAGTGGATTGCCAGGTCCTTCTCCCATTTTTGCGGTGCTGGGAATTGAACTTAGGACCTCAGAGACTGCAGTGCAGCGCTCTACCAACTGAGCTAAATCCCAGCCCACATATGTGTATATATTATATATGATATATATATATATATATATATATATATATATATATATATTATACATATCATATATATGATGTATCATACATACATATGTATATTGGGAGAAGGACCCAGCAACCCACTCCCAAAAAACAATCAGCCATTGAAAACCATATGAATAGCAGAGAAGCACTGACAATAGTGTTTCACCTGTTGTATGCAGGGTCACTCTGAGTTGGATACCGACTCCATGGCACCTAACAACAATGATAATATATGCATATTATATATTTTTTAAAATTACATATAATATTATTTATTTATTTATTTATTTATTTTACTTTTTCTGTGGTATTTGGGGGTTGATTCTGGGGCCTTACACATACTTTGCAACTACTTTACCACTGACCTACATTCCCAGCCCATTTTTATTTTTTTTATTTTGAGTCAGGGTCTTGCTACATTATGCAGGCTGAGTCTGTCCTCAAACTTGCAATCCACCTGCCTCAGCCTCCCTAGTCCCTGGGATTACAGACGTGTGCCACTGTGCCAGCTAATTTTATGTATTATATGTATAATTTTTACATATATACATATTGCATGTATCATTTTTACTGCAAATCTCATATTCAGTTGAGTGGTAAAGATAGATATTTTTTTTCTTTTTCAGTACTGGGGATTGAATGCATGACCTCCTACATGCTAGACAAGTGCTCCATTGCTGAGCTTCATCCCCAGCCCTTTTTGTATTTTTTAAAAAATTTAGACAGGGTCTTGCTAAGTTGTACAGACTGCTTCTAGCCTAGCACCCTTGGTCCTCCAGCTTCAGCCTCCTGAGTTGCTGGGATTACAGGCACAGCACAGAAAGTTGATAAAAAGGTGATCCTTGCCCATTTTTAGCTCACATTTCTGGAAGTAATAGAGAGTAGGGTCTTAATATACTTTTTGACATATGGGTGTTAGGATCAGCCAGAAATTAAGTACTTCAAAAGTATTTAGATCCTGTCTACAGTTCTTAGATTTAGTGAATTACTTTGTCACTACTCACCACTCTGAAAGGCTTAAGACATTGTGTGAATCAATTCAAACTTCTACCACTGCCCACCAGAAACTTCACAATGGTTGTTGCAGAGTTTAGGTCATCTTTATGGTATTTTTCTTCTTAGTATCAATATTTATTTGGTATCCTGGGATTCTTTTGGCTCTACTTAGTGTTCTCTAATAAAAAGATGAAAGGTGAGGAAATAAAAACTGGACTGGGCAGCTCATCATTGACACCTTTTGCAAGGATGATTGTTAACTGCAAAGTATTTTGACACTCCAGTTATATTGCTATAAAACAAGAAAAGGTCAGGCTTACTTGAACCTTCACAACACTATTAAATGGAATGAGGAGGAGACATATCCTATAGTTAAAATTTGAAACCTGGTCCCCTTTCCTCTGTCAGTTTTTCCATTGACCACTGAGCTCTTAGTATTCCAATAAGGCAAATACATTCTAACAAAATTTAGATTTTTCTCCTTAATGAGTGGGACAATTTTGCATTTTGTTCATAGAATATGGGAAAAGTTGGAAATGACACATCAAATATAATCAAAGAGTATTTTAAATTTAAAAAGAAAAAAAAATCACCTGACAAAAAGATTCACAGATGTCATAGTAATGACTTAAAGTGAAACTCAAAAATAAGAAAAACTGGTCTAGGCACGGGGGCACACACCTGTAATCCCAGCACTTGGGAGGCTGAGGCAGGAGGGTGGCAAATTCTAGACCAGCTTGGTCTACAGGTCTACATAACAAGACTTTGCCACAAAGTAACAAACAAACAAACAAACAAAACACTGAGTGTTTTACTTGTTGAACACTTTCCTGGGATGACAGTGAGTACCTAAATATAGATAGTTTTTTTTCACATAATATACAGATAGATCAAAACTGTTGAGTATGGTAAAATACAATATTTCATCCCATAATTAATTTGTGCAAAACTTTATGCTCCTAGAGTGTGACAGTTGAATAAACAACTCTGTGTGTCTCAAATGTACAGAACACAGAAAGACCATGAATTCTTCCCATAATTATTAAAATTTATAAAATGTATGGAAAAGAAGAAATTAAAAATTGTACAAAGAAATGTTGACCAGAAATATCAAATATATAAATTGACTAGTAGTAAATTTATAAATTCTATTTTTCAAAGTTCATCTGGGTGGGAATTTTATGAAAAAAATTCAGACATTTCAACATAGTTTGCTTATGGAAAACATTTGGCATTTCTGTAAGCAGAGAGCAGTGTCAAAAATCTAAACGTTCTCCCTTAACATCTGTATTTGCTTATTATAAAGCAAACCCACCCCACGCCCCCAATTTCTCAAACAAGTTAAGTTGGTCACGGAATGTTTTTCAATTGCTGTGAAATTTGATCACAAATTTTTGTATATCTATGAGCTTTAATTGTTGATTTCATTTCCACATGTCCTTACATTTAGAACTTTAGATAGGAGTGGTTTTACAGAACACTGGGAAAAAACATAAAGAAAAAAGTCATTTTAGGATCTCAGTCTTAGAAAAAGCTGCTGCAGGATAGATTCTCTTATACAGCCTCCACAAAGATCTGTGCCCTGCCTGCCTGCTCATCAATGGAAATTAATCTATTTATTTAGGATATGATATAGGTTGTTCTCCACATGAAATAGGGGAATAGGATTTTGGGATGTGTGTGAGGGTATGCTTGTATAACTTATTTTTCTCATGGTTCTGGTTTTAAAGCTAGGAGACTGAGTAGAAAGAAATAAAAGAAATTGTTCTCTCTTTCTTGCTCTAAAAATAAATGTATGTATGCACAAATGCATGTGTGTTTACTGGCTTGTTTTAACAAAAAGATGGAAATACAGTGTTGAACAAACCGAACTAACTTAAGTGCATCACCTTCCTTCTTGGTATTATTTTTGCACATTTTTGTTTTTAGTGCTTGAAATATTTTGCAATTGCCTTAATGAGATGAACTACTTTGCAGGGCATTTCCTTAAGAGTTTTGATACGATAGAAAACTAGATACAGGCATTGGTAATGTTTACAAAGGTCTTTCCCTTTCAGGTTAAGACAACGCCTGTCAATGAGAGCCTCAGAATATTCAGTTTACAGAAAGCACATCAGCCAATCTCTAGATAGCATGTAGTTGTTGCCAAGTGGTCAGTTTTAAAAAATTATATCTCCATAATAATATGTTGCTTTTTAAGGGCAAGATATATGATGATAAAAAGGGAACAGATTGCTACTGTGCTCTGTGTAGATTATTTGACTGTGTAGATTATTTGACTGTGCAGATTATTTTAAGGGCAATATGATAAAAAGGGAACAGATTGCTACTGTGCTCTGTGTAGATTACTTGACATTAATCATATGATACTCATATTCTCAATGAATATCATTTTACTGAAACATTCATTTTAGTGCTATTTTTGATGTGTTTAGAAAAATTTAACACATGCACACATACTGAAATTAGTGGAGAACACTTGATTATCTTGAAAGGTAACTAACTTTGGAAAAATGAATATAATTTTGGCTTTCTATAATTGTGTCTTTAACAAAAAAAGTGAGTTGTATGCAACTCCAAGAAAAAATAATTTCTTATTTGAAATACAATTTGCTTGTCACATTTTCTAGTTATGTATTGGTCAGACAACATGTAATATTTGAGCTCTTTGAAATAAAAATTGTAAGTATGATCCGTTTCACATTTATAAGGCCCACCTTGTGAGTTTTTAAAGGTAAATATTTAGCACAGATATAAGGCTCCTGAAACTATTTCTATATTTGTATGTTAAGTAAGAATAACTGAACAATGTACTCAGTAACTGAAGGGAGAGAATATGGAACATGATTTTGGCAATTTAGTTGTCCACTGAATTGCTTCTTAGTTCTTGTTGCTATTAGGTGCTCTCGAGTTGGGTCTGATTCATAGTGACCCTGTGTACAATAGGGTCATGTGTCATGCCAGGCACTCGATCAGTGCTTCTCCGCTGTTCATACAGTTTACCAATGGCTAATTGTTTCAGGATTGCTTTGGGAGTAGGCTGCCAGGTCTTCTTCCTGTTCCTAGTTCTTAGTTATCCCAATATTGACATTTTCTTGAAACATCAATATATATATATGTACAGTCCCATACACATATATTCTCTTTGTAAGTATGCATCATGATCAGTAAGGTAGAAATAAGACCTAACTTCTTTCTTAGCTGAGGAAATATGTAGCATTAAATTTCCAAGTTTAACTGGGTGTAGTGGCACTTCTTCTATAATCCCAGTGACTCAGAAGGCTGAAACAGGAAAATCGAAAGTGGGAGGCCAGACAAAGCCCATGTAACTTAGGGAGACCCTGACTCCAGATAAAAAATGAAAATGGGCTTGGGGTGCAGCCTAGTGGTAGAGCACTTGCAAAGAATGTGCAAGGCCCTGGGTTCAACCCCCAAGTACTACAAAACAAAACAAAAATTTCTAAGTTTATAATATTGTTATTTCATAGAAATAACTATTACAGGTTTTCTCTATAAGTATATACATGAGCATTTTTTTTTCCTTTTCTTCTTCAGTACTGACAGGTTGAATCTGGGGTGAGTGCTCTACAACTGAACTGCATCCCTGGCCTCTTTTTAATTTTTAATTTTTTTTTTTTTGAGACAGAGTCTCACTAAGTTGTACAGGCTGCCTCTGGCCTCAAACTTGTGTTCCTTGTGCCTTAGCCTCCAGAGTTACTAGGCCACCATGCCTGGCTCATAATTTTCACATGATTTCCTCAGGAAAAGCATTTCCTAATTATTTCCTCATTGTGTCTGATTGAAGTTGATAACAACAACCCGAGCAGGCACTTGTTCAACTCTTTTTTTCTTTCCATAACTACACTATAAATTCCATGTCTGCTTGTTGGTTCTGCTTTCCAAAGTCTCACATGGGACTTGACCCATAATAGATGCTCAACTGATTTTTGTGAATGAATGAATAGGTGATTATATACTTACTTATTAAGTTTGATTCATTTATTAAAATTTTTTAAAAATGATGTTTTGTTTGATGACCTAGTTAAAGGTGAGAATATAAACCAATTATATTGCCATTTCTTAACTGTCTTTGGTGATCAGAATTGTGTTTCACTGAAGAGAAACTTAATACAATAGCATAATAATTTCCATTTAATTTTATCTTAGGACAAATTTTAACCAAAATAAAATCTCAGTTACTTTTGTGAAATACACTGCTGTAAAAAGCTTTAGGTCAGTTTTGAACAAACACAAATTTAATAAGACTCACTGGCCTACAAAAGGTTTATAACATAGATCTACAAATACCAGCAGGTGGAGCTGAATTCCAATGCCTAATAACAAATGGACTCTTGCAGAAGTTTGACTCGTGTGGTAAAACCAAAATCCTATAAATAATTTTACAAGGAATTTTGTATATCATGATACAACAGACATCTTAAATTATGTATGGAAGATGACCACAATTTGGAGTTTTCTAGGAACTTTTTTACTCTTTTGCATTTAGTTTTACACTTGAGACCTGGGTTTGGTGTCACGTAAATGGTTAATATTTTACTAGATTACATCTGATTTTCCTTGAACATATACTAACAAAGTACACCAAGAACTAAAATAGAAGTTACTCCAAAGCTAATGTTAAACTCACTTTTGACAAAAATGAAGAAATAGTGGGTGTATAGAATATGACATTCACTTAAAGATATCAAAGAAACTATAATGGGGTTTTTGATGGTGTTCACATAAACACGTTTGGTTTACAGATTACTACATTTCTGGCATTTTGTTATTCACTGCTGAAAACAGCATATGTTTTGCTCTGAGTGGTAAACTAGAGTTCCAAAAAATAAAAAAGAAGTCTCAGATGTGAACAGTTAAGTTTAACCTCTATTTCAAGGCATGAGAGAGATATAGAACCCAACAACTTGCACATAGCAGAGACTTTTAAATTTGAATCTTGCCTTTTTCCTTTAAAATAGTACTTTTTTTTGTGTGTGGTACTGGGGATTGAACCCCAGGCCTCATGCTTTGCAAGTGCTACACCACCGAGTTGCACCCCCAGCCCCCCTTTTTTTTTTTTTTTTCACTTTTTGAGACAGGTCTCACTAAATTACACAGACTGCCTCTGGCCTCAAACTTGTGATCCTCCCTCCTCTGCCTCTTGAGTTTCTGGGATTACAGGCGTCTGCCACTGCACCTGGCTTAAAGTAGTACTTGGATAGGCTATTCTTTTAAAGCAATTACTGATGACCATAGTGTTTGACTTAAATGTTTCACTATCTTGCCTTTTAAATATATTATGTTTTTTTTTCTGGAACATTTATGTATTATGAAATTAAAAATTAGTGCCAGAAACAGAGATGGGGGAATACTTCCCAGTCTATGTTGATTTTGCAACCCATTTAAATTTAGTAATAGACAAAATTGGATTCTTCTGAAAACTGACTTCCTGTTCCAATTATTTTGTATAATTGATGGTGAATACCGGCATTTATGCTTTTTCTAGACAAAACCTTCACCCAGTCAGTAGAAGACAAGTGTGGAGTTTGGTGATATTTAGTCAGATACCCATTAATGATTCACTTGTCAATGAAGGCATCTCTTTTATCTTTCCTACCTATCTTTAGGGCTGGGATTTAGCTCATTGGCAGAGCACTGCTCTGCAGTCTCTGAGGTCACAAGTTTGATTCCCAGCACCACAAAAATGGGAGAAGGACATGTCAATCCACTCCTGAGGCAATCCTGAAACAATCAGCCATGGAAAACCCTATAAGGGTCACTATGAGTTGGACATGACTTGATGGCACCTAACAACAACATCAACAACCTATCTTTAACTTATATTGTTGTACAGTGTTTATTGAATATTATTATATGACTAGCATAATTTAGGGGTTGTGAGGATTAAAAACATCAGAATTCCTTGCCAAAAAAAAAAAATAGTGAACAGTCTTATTGATTAGACCAAAAAAAAAAAAATCATACTTGAAACCAGTGATGAATAAGAAAACTTTATATTTTTGTGTATGCACAGTGAAAGCTGGATCATTCAAATGTACTAGCTACACAATTTTGAAAAACTGTGTCTTAACAACTAAGATATATTGCTCGGCAAAAATTATGAGGGGATGGGAAATATACCACTTTAATGTTTGACCATAGCTGATTGTTAGGAGAAATTTGCCAAGTCTTAGAGTTTAGTGTTTAATATAATAATTAGTGTGTCAGTTGTTTATAATTTTTATCATTCTTATTTTCTTTTTATTAGCAGAATTGAAAGTTTATACAACCATGTAGGATTCTTACAAGTGTAAAATGTTTTATCATCCATGCTACCTAGAAATGTGCTTACACATAGAAAATATTCTAGGAAAATTTATTGAATGAAAAAATGTACTTATATTGAATAAGAATTTTAAAATATCTACTTCCATTATGTATAATATTTTCTATGAAGTAATTTTGCTATTTAGTATTGAAAGCATCAAACCAAGAAGTCTAGGTCTTAATATCAATTTTAGCAGATTTGACTGGCTGTTCAACCTATTGGGCTGGGGTTTATCTCAGTTGATAGAGTGCTGCTCTGTACTTTCTGAGGACCCAGGTTCAATCCCAAGCATGGCAAAAACAGGAGAAGGTGGTGGTCCATTCCTAAACAATCTCAAAACAATCAGCTATTGAAAACCCTCTGAGGGTCACTGTGAGTTGGACACAATTTGACTCAATGGCAGCTAACAACAACAACATGCAGCCTAATAAAAATTTACCTTAGTGTGTTTAGCAACCGGAAGTGGTAATGTTAGGCAGATATTTAAGTTTTCTCTAATTTTGAAAATCCATGAAAGTAAGTGCTATAGTTTGGATCTTAAATGTCCCCAAAAGGTTCATGTGTTAAAGGTTTGATCCCCAGTATAGTGCTACTGGGAGGTGGTGAAGCCTGTAAGAAGTTGACCATAGCAGGGTGCATGGTGCACACCTGTAATCCCAGTGACTTGAGAGGTGGAGAAAGAAGGATCGTGAGTTTGAGGCCACAGGAAGCCTGCTTAAGTTAGCGAGACCCTGATACAAAATGAAAAAGTTGAAAATGGGCTAAGGGTACAGCTCAGTGGTAGAGCACTAGAAAAGTAGGTACAAGATCCTGGGTTCAAGTTCCAAGTGCTGGTAGGGTGGGGTGGGAAAGAAGTTTAACCTAGTGGGAGGTCTTTAGGTAACTGGGAGTGTGCCCTCAGAGGGGACTGTGGGCCTTCAGCCATTTCCTCTTCCTTTTTCACTTCCTGTTCATAAAGTGAGCCCATGCTCCACCCTGCACTCCCACCATGCCTCACCACAGTCACAAAAACAGTGAGGCCTACCAGTCGTAGACTGCAATGCTGTGAGCCAGAGTAAACTTTTTCTCCTTGTAAGCTGATTGTGTCAGGTGTTAGTTACAGATTGGAAAACAGACTCAGTAACTGTAATTGACAGTGGTACCATTTGTTGTTGTTAGGTGCCGTGGAGTTGGGTCTCACACATAGCGATCCTATGTACAGCAGAATGAAACACTCCCTGAGGCCAGGCACATGACCTTATTTATGTTTAAGCCTCTTGTTGCAGACACTGTGTCAATCCATCTGGTGGAAAGTTTTCCTTTTTTTCATTGACCCGCCACTCTCCCAAACATGATGTCCTTCTCCAGGGATTGGTCCCTCTTGACTATATGTCCAAAATACATCAGATGTAGTTTAGCCATCCTTGCTTCCAAGGAGCACTCTGGTTGCCCTTCTTCTAGGACAGATCTGTTGGTTCTTTTTAAAGTTTGTTTGTTTGTTTGTTTGTTTCTTTGTTTCTTTCTTTTTTTTTTTTTTTTTTTTTTTTGCGGCACTAGGGGTTGAACCCAGGGCCTTGCACTTGCATGCTTTCAAGTGCTGTACCACTGAGCTGCACCCCCCACCCATCTTTTAACTTTTTTGAGACAGGGTCTCGCTAAATTATGCAGACTGCCTCTGGTCTCAAACTTGTGATCCTCCTGCCTCTGCCTCCCAAGCCGCTGGGATTACAGGCACATGCCACTGTGCCCAGGGTTCTGTTGGTTCTTGTGGGAGTCCATGGTATATTCAATATTTGTCTCCAGCACTATAATTTAAAAGCATCAATTATTCTCCTGTCTCTCTTTTTCAATGTCCAGCTTTCACAGCCATATCATGCAACTGAAAATAACCATGGCATGAGTCAGGCACAACTCGGTCTTCAGTGTGACATATTTACTTTGCAATATTTTAAAGAGGTCTTTTGCCACAGCTCTTCCCAAAGCAATGTGTCTTTTGATTTCTTGACTGCTACTTCCATGACTATTGATTATAGAACCAAGTAAACCAAAATCTTGGACAACCTCAATTTCTTCTTCATTTTTCATGAATTCACATACTGACCCAGTTGTAAGGATTTTTGTTTTGTTGATTTTGAGTCACAATCCATACTGAGGGCTATATTCTTTGGTCTTCATGAGTAAATGTTTCAAATTCTCTTCACATTCAGCAGGCAGAGTTGTGTCATCTGCATAATGCAGGTTGTTAATGAGTCTTCCTCCAATCCTGATGCTGCATTCTTCTTCATAAAGTCCAGCTTCTTGGATTTTTTGGTCAGCAAAGAAATTGAAGATATATGGTGAAAGGATACAGCCCTAATACACACCTTTCTTGACTTTAAACCAAACTGCTTCCTTGTTCTGTTCAAATGACTGCCTCCTGGTCCATGTACAGATTCCTTATGATTACAATTAGGGACTCCGGTATTCCCATTCTTCACAATGTTATATGTAATTTGTTATGATCCATATAGTCAAATGCCTGTACATAATTGATAAAACATAGACAGACATCTTTCTGATATTCTCTGCTTTCAGCTAATATCCACCTGACATTAGCAATGATGTCCCTGGTTCTTTGCCATCTTCTGAATCTGGCTTTATCAACCTGGTTATCTGTGAAAACAGCCTTAGTGACTTGAGGATATTGCTTTTGTCACAGATTGTTTCCAGTGACAATTTAGCCACCCAAGACTAGCAGGTGGCTAGAATTCCTTGATGAAATATTTGCTATTTTATATTGGTGAAGATTAATTTGATTTGTTTGTGACTATAATTTAGAACACTACTGTGTACTTCCTACCTTGGTGATAATGCTATTTTTTTTTTGAATATTGTTCCCATGAGACCCTGTAATGAATGGATCCAGGGTCATAATCCAGGGACGAATTCATGGACTAAGTGAAATAGTCAAAAATTGGGGCCAGTAGAATGAGAAAGTCTTTTGTCTTATCCAGAAAAATAATCTATGTTTTTTCCTGTTTAGGGCAGGATGCATATGTGATCTTGGGATGTGTTACTAACTAGTCAGAATGGACCATTGAGAGATCTAGAAGAGCAAACTGTAGGCAGTTACTAACACAAATTCATCAGTCTGTGTGCTAAGCTAAGTTCGTATTGTGTTATCTTCTTTAGCTAGTTAAATGTTTGAAAAGAAGCCATTCTATGTTGAAGTACTCAGGGACTACTTTCAGTACTTTTTTGGGATGCTTGTAATATTTCAGTTGGAAAGGAGGTAACGGAATTGTGTAGCCAAAGGTGGAACACAGCTTTCAAATCTCTTATAGAGTGTTCCTAACATTGTGACTTCTCAGTATATGTCTATTTATTGATATAGGTAAAAAGATTAAAACTGTTTATCTCTACTATGCCCATGACAGAATAAATGTTAGATAATGGTCTTTGGGGCTGGGATTTAGCTCAGTGGGTAGAGTGCTGCGCTGCAGTCTCTGAGGTCCCGAGTTCAATTCCCAGCACCGCAAAAATGGGAGAAGGGCCTGGCAATCCACTCCCAAGGCAATCCTGAAACAGTCAGCCATTGAAAACCCTATGAGGGTCTCTATGAGTCGGATACTGACTCGATGGCACCTAACAACAACAACAACAATGGCGTTTGACTTTTGTATACCAATGTCAGCTGTATCTGATTAGCAGTAAAGGCAGCTTGGAACATTACATGGAAAAAACAGTGGTCAGTATTGGGTAATATCTGAGTAGAAAGAGTGACTCAGTACTAATACCTCAATGTGGGAGTTGAAGCATTTAACTACATCTTGTCTTAGGATTTTATGTATTTGGAAACTGTATTAGAACAAGTGAGTAGAATTGGATACCATCCTTGGTTCTAGCCGGAGGGTGGGGGAAGCTGGGAGGCAGAAAGCAGAAAGTGTCAAGGGTTTTAGCATTGATTTCCATATGGTTTGGTGGCTGGGTGCCAAGTATTCTTGATGCTGTGGCCTGTGTCTCTTTCTGGTCTGTTGTTCAGAGATCCTTCCACACCCCACCGGAGGCTTTACAAGGGTAGGGATTGTCAATATCATTTTTTCTGCCATCACTATATCTTCATTGTCTGGAACAGTGCCTAGCGTAGAAGCTCAGTAGATGTTTGTGGATAAACCGAATAAATGAGTTTGCTGAAAGACTGTTTTGTGCAATTTTTTTAAACTAAGTGTCATGGGAGGAAAACCTGAATGAGAAACTCTTCTTTCTTCAGCCAGCCCAGAGTCTAGCAGCAAAGACATCTTGTGTATACAAAAGAGTAGACCATCTCCAAAAGCTGTATTCCTATACAGCAAATGATGTCCTTGTGGCTGGGAGGTAGCAGTGGAACTACAGAGCTCCCAGGGCTAAAAGACATTCAGTTTGGCCATTAGAGAGTGGTATGCAGCATTGGGCAGCAGTGGAAGGCATACATCAGGGCTGATGGACACGTGAACCAATTATGGGGATGGAAACTTCAGGCCATGATTGCCCAGTAATAAGCAGAAAGGTTGGACCCAGAGTAGAGTAGGTAAAGGGAAAAGGTAGGAGAGAAGCCTGGTGGGAAGGGCCAGGCAAGTCTATAAAGGACTGATAATGCCATGATAAAGCAGTTCACATTCTGGGCCATGAAGATTTTACATAGAGTGAGAGGCTTGTGCAGGCTTGAGAGTCATGAATAATGGCTGATTCTAAAATCCTAAAGGTCACTGTCTACAATTTACACTTCTTAGCATATTAGTTTCAAAAGTTGTTTGATTGTTTTGGTGTTAACTTCACTAAAGAATATGTAATATCTCCTATATATTTATTACAAAGTGGCACAGCAAAGTCTCTGCCTTTCATTTGTCTACGTACGTTCAGATTTCTCAACATAAAAGAGGAAGATGGAGAAAGTTTAATCTTTATTCTAAGTAGTGCACAAAAAGTTCCTTTGCCTTAGAATCTCAGAAGTTGGAAGACCAATTAAGACAGACCTAAATACCATTAATCCCTTGAACTACTGTGCTTTCTCTCATATTAATGCTTTTACCCATATTGTTTTCCTCTGTCCGCCCTCCACTACCTGTCTATCTCCTGCATTTGGCTAACCTTGGCTCTTTCTTCAAAACTCAGATAATTTGTTGTTTCTTCTGGGCTTCTCCAGAAACCCTCCTTCAACCTCTCTACCTCTATGAGGCAGGATATTTCTCTATCTGAACCTGGATATTCATATTTCTTTCACTGCACACTAGTTATCTTTGATTTCAAGAATGGATCAATCAATTAATCAATCATTCAGTCATTGCCTATCCCATTATAGCATTCTTGAAGTTGATCTCATAAGCTGCCCTTAAATAATTGGATGACAGAGTATGGGCTCATTCAATGGTACTTTTAATTTTAGAAAATTCTTCATTATATTGAAATGAAATCTGTTTGCTTCTTTTAATGGTTGATTTAGGTTCTTTTACTTCTGCATGGCATGGGTATATTTGTATATAATTATCTTCTTGTCATTATTCAGATGAATATTGTTTTCCATATTAAGATCCACGAAAACCTGATAGCACTTACCATGGATGCACTCTTTTTGGCCACTTAACTTCTCTCAACATGTGTAATTGTATACAATTCTCTGTATGTGAATTGAATAGACCTAAAATAGTGTATTCTTAACTTCCTTGATTTAATGTAATATTTGTTCTTAATAGCCTCAAGGTTTTTAGCTTATTTAGTTAGTGGTCTCACAATTATTTACTTGTAGAAAGCTTGTGATTGGCTGAGGTCTGTGTATGTTTTTCCTGAGAATTAAAATGTACTTGCCCAATAATTACTTAGATGTGCAAATGAATGGCATCAGGTTAACATCATTTTGTGCTTTTGAAAACTTAAATATAAAATGTAAGACCCTAACTAAAATACAATTTTAGAAACCTTCCATTGGGCTAAAATTTCCATTTAATTGAACATGAATAATTTCAGCAACTTTGCTAGATTTCATGCTGAAATCAGTCTACAGTATGTGGTTCTTTGATCTGTCCTCATGGAAGCCATGTTTGAAAAGGAGCTGCTATAGATTGCTATGTTTGGCATTTTGGCATTTTATTTGGCATTTTATTCACACACAATTATGGCTTTTCTTTAGTATTTAAGACTTTTAAACATTTTCTTGATTCCTGCCTTTTGGAAAATTACATTAGTTTCTGTTACATTTTCTGTTGATAAATTCTCTCATATACATCTGCATTCTTCTATGTTTTCAGAAACTAAACGATAGTTTAGTCAGAAATTGCAGAAAAATATCTGTATCAATTTGGCTTGTTATTCTTCCTGTCTTTTCAATGATTTTGTACCCACTTCTCTAATTTCAATTATTTATTTATTTATTTATTTATTTGTGGTACTGGGGGAGTAAACCCAGGGTTTTTCATACATTTTTGCAACCTCTACCATTGGGTTGCACCCTCAGCCCCCTTTTTGCCTATTTTATTTTATTTCAATTTATTTTTATTTTGGGATAGGGTGTCTCTAATTTACACAGGCAACCTCTGGCCTCATACTCCAAATCCTCCTGCCTTTGCCTCTCAAGTTGCTGGAATTACAGGAGTGCACCATTGCTCAATGATTTTTCTCATAACTTCTTTATTACATTCTTCAGTACTTTAAAAGTATTCTTATTTGTTGTTTGGAAAGAAGCAGTTTTTAAAAGAATTTTCCCAAATATTTAAAAACAAGTGCAGTCCAAAACAAACGAGAGAATTATATTGAACCACTGAGTGTTTTCATAGTGACAGAATCAATAAAACAACTTGGTATTAGAAATGCAAACCAGTATTCTGAAATATAATTTTATTTCCTGTTATTAATAATATACCAGGCCATAATGGCATGTTTAACATGACCTCTTAAAGGTGAATCAAAGCATAGAAGAAGTTAAAAAAACATACAGAAGGTGCAGGAAGTAGATAAGGGCATTAATGGGAAGGAAAAAAAACCACAATGAAGTATGATAAGAAGGGAAACGTTTTCAGGAACCATTGCCAATACCCCTGACAAATATGTGCATTCTATTTGCCTTTGATTAGAAAATGTCAGCAAGGGAAAGTGTTGATGCAATCTCTGAGGTGACTTTATCCTTATCCACCAAGAAACAAAAGAGGCTTGGTGGCATTGATCCCAAATTAGATTAGTTTTCTTTTCCATTTTACCTGGACTGTCTCACTCTGCGCTAAATCTAATGTTATTGCACCAGGGGCCTTAGAGTACTCAGAACTGGATTTTGCTGTATCCATTTTATTACCTAGGGCATTTCTCCTTTATGTTCTTTAATCTGAAGTTTAAAGTTATGAAGCTGAGACGTCTCTAAATAATAGACATTCTTAGTTGGTATATTAATTCATCAACCAGTCTGTTGTAGGTGCTGTGGAGTCAGGTCTGATGCATAGTGATCCCATATACAACAGAACAAAAATTCCCTGAATCTGTGCCAGCCACACTCTCTTTATTATGTTTAAGCTCATTGTGTCAGACGCTGTGTCAATCTATCTAGTTGAAGGTCTTCCTTTTTTTTTGATTGGCCTGCCACTTTCCCAAACATAAAGTACTTCTCCAGGGATTGGTCCTTTCTGACACTATGTCTAAACTTTGTAAGATGCAGTCCAGCCATCCTTGCTTCCAAGAAGCACTCTGGTTTGCACTTCTTCTAGAACAGATCTGTTGGTTCTTTTGTCAGTCTGTGGTATATTCAACATTTCTTTCCAGCACCATAATTCAAAAGCATCAATTCTCATGTCTTCCTTATTCAATGTCCTGCTTTCACAAGCATGTGAGGCATGAGTCAGACATAACTTCATCCTCAGTGTGACATCTTTACTTTTCAACACTTTAAAAGAGCTCTTTTGCAACAGCTTTTCCCAATTCAATGCATGTTGTGATTTCTTGACTGCTACTTCTGTGGCTATTGATTGTAGAACCAAGTAAAGCAAAATCTTGGACAACTTCAGTCTTTTCTCCATTTATCAAAAAGTTGCTTAGTGACTCTGTTGTAACAATGTTTTTCTTGATATTGAGATGCAATCCATACTGAATGTTGTGTTCTTTGACCTTTATTAGTAAATGTTTCAAATCCTCTTGAGTTTCAGCAAGAAAGTTGTGTCATCTGCATAACACGGGTTGTTAATGAATCTTCCTTCAATCCTGATGCCACATTCTTCATAAAGTCCAGTTTTTCAGATTATATTTGCTCAGCATAGCGGTTAAAGAGATATGGTAAAAAGATAAAGCTCTGATATACACATTTTTTAACCTTAAACCAACCAGTGTTTCTTTGTTCTGTTCATATGACTGTCTCCTTGTCTATGTACAGATTACTCATGAATATAATTTAAGTGGTCTGGTATTCCCATTCTTCTCAATATTATTCATAATTTATTGTGATCCATACAGTGAAATGCCTTTATATGGTAAATAAAACGTAGACAGACATCTTTCCTGTGTTCTCTTCTCTTGGTTAATATTCATCTGACGAGAGCAATGATGTCCCTGGTTCTACACGCACTTCTGAATCTGGCTTGAGTTTTCAGCTATTTCCTGTCAATATACTGCTACAGTCATTTTTTAGTTTGCTGTACTGTGGGGGCTTGCATATTGCTGTGATGCCGAAATCTATGCCACTGGTATTAGGTACCAGCAGGGTCACTCATGGTAACGGTTTCAGCTGAGTTTCCTGACTAAGGCACACTATGGAGAAGGACATGGCAGCCCACTTCTGAAACAGCCATTAAAAACCCTATTAATAGCAGAGAAGCACTGTCAAAAAATGTTAGAAAATGAGACTCCCAGGTTGGAAGGCACTCAAAAGATAACTAGGGAAGAGTTGCTTTCTCAAGGTAGAGTTGACCTTCTTGACAAGAATGGAGTAAAGATCCTAGGACCTCCATTTTCTGATGTGGCATGACTCAAAACTAGAAGTAACAACAGTAAACATCCATTAATGATTGGAACATGGAATATACGGAGTATGAATCTAGGAAGATTAGAAGTCCTCAAAAGGGAAATGGAGTGCATAAACATCGACATTCTGGACATCAATGAGCTAAAGTGGACTGGTATGGGTCATTTTGAATCAGATAATCATATGGTCTACTATGATGGGAATCACAACTGAAAAAAAGAAATGGAGTTGCATTCATCATCATTAAAAAAAACAAAACAAAACTCAAGATGTGTTTGTCCTGAAGTATAATGCTGTCCAGAGATAGACTAATATCCATATGTTGACAAGGAAGGCCAGTTAATATGGCTATTATTCAAATCTCCTCACCCACCTCTAAGCTCCAAATGAAGAAAGATAAAATGTTTACTAGTTTCGGTGGTCTGAAATTGATCGAACATGCAATCAGAAAGCATTGATAATTATGAGTAACTGAAATGCAAAAGGTGGAAACAAAAAAGAATGCTCAGTAGTTAGAAAATATGACCTTGGTGACAGACACTATGCTGGAGATCACATGATAGAAATTTGTCTAACCAATGACTTTTTCATTGCAAACATTTTTTCACCAACATAAGTGACAGCTGTACACATGGAATTTGCCAGCTGGAAAATACAGGAACCAATTTGACTATATTTGTGGAAAATGATGATAGAAAAGTTCAATATCAAAAGTCAGAACAAGACTGTGTGCTAATTGTGGATCAGACCATCAACTGCTCATATGCAGGTTCAAATTAAAACTGAAAAAATTAGAACTAGTGTACAAGAGCCAAGGTATGACCTTGAGTATATTCCATCTGAGTTCAGAGACCATCTCAAGAACAGATTTGATGTGTTAGACACTAATGATTGAAGATCAGACAAATTATGGCATGACATCAAAGGCATTATTCCTGAGGAAAGCAAAAGGTTATGAAAAGACAGGAGAAAAGAATAGACCAAATTATATGTCAAAAGAGACTCTGAAACTTGCCATTGAATGTCGAGCAACTAAAGTAAAAAGCAGACATGATGAAGTTAAAGACCTAAACAGAAGATTTCAAAGGGCAGTTGGAGAACACAAAATCAAATATTTTAATGACATGTGCAAAGAGCTGGGGACAGAAAACCAAAGTGGAAGAACATGCTCTGTTTTTCTCAAGCTTAAGAAATTAAAGAAAAACTTCAAGCCTTGCATGGCAATAGTGAAGGATTGTACAGGGAAAATATTAAATGATGCAGGAAACAGCAAAAGAAGATGAAAGGGATACACAGAGTCATTACCAACCATTTCAAGAGCTTGCATATGATCAGGAACCAATGGCTCTGAAGGAACAAATAGAAACTGCCTTGAAGGAACTGGCAAAACAGAAGGCTTTGGGAATGGATGGAAGGCCATTTAAAATATTTCAGCAAACAGATGCAGCAGTGGAGGTGCTCACTTGTTTTTGCCTAGGGATTTGGAAAACAGCTACCTGGCCAACTGACTGGAGGAGATCCGTATTTGTGCCTATTACAAGAAAAGAGACCAATTAATGCAGAAATTATTGAATTATATCATTAATAACCTACACATAGAAAATTTTGCTAAAGATCAATCTAGATCAATTTAGAAAAAGGATAGCTTTTTCAATAAATGGTGCTGGGGAACATGGATATCTGCTTGCAGAAAAATGAAAACTGACCTGCATCTCTCAATATGCATGAGAGTTAACTCAAAATGGATAAAGGACCTCAACATAAAACCAGAAACTTTAAAATTAATAGAAGAAAGGATAGGCAATACACTTCTACATATAGGTATAGGAAGACATTTCCTTGATAGGACTCCAATTACTCAAGAAATTGCAGCAAGAATAGATAAATGGGATTACATGAAATTAAAAAGCTTCTGCACAATAAAGGAAACAATCAACAGAGTCAAGGAAATCCCCACTGCATAGGAAAAAAAATCTTCCCATCCTATACATCGGACAGAGTACTAATTTCCAGAATTTATAAAGAACTCAAGAAAACAATACCCAAGAAAACAACTCAATACACAAATGGGAAAAGGAACTGAACAGACAGTTCTCAAATGAAGAGGCTCGGAAAGCCATGAAACACGTGAAAAAATGCTCAATATCCCTAGCCACTAGGGAAATGCAAATCAAAACAACTCTGAGATTCCACCTTACTCCAGTAAGAATGGCCAAGATCTATAAAACAAATAACAACAAATGCTGGAGAGGCTGTAGAGAAAAGGGAACCCTCTTACACTGCTGATGGAGCTGTAAATTGGTTCAACCACTTTGGAAATCGGTATGGAGTACCTTAGAAAACTAAAAGTAGATCTATCATATGACCCAGCTATAACACTATTGGTAATATACCCAAAGGGAGATGAGTCATCATACCACAGAGATACCTGCATCTCCATGTTCAATGCAGCACTTTTCAAAATAGCAAGGATATGGAATCAACCAAAGTGCCTGTCAACAGAAGAACGGATAAAAAATTTATGCTACATATACACAATGGAATACTACTCAGCAATAAAAAAAATCAAATAATGAAGGCAATCCCGAAACAATCAGCCATTGAAAACCCTATGAGGGTCGCTATGAGTCGGATACCGATTCAACAGCACCTAACAACAACAACAATGTTATTTGCAGCAAAATGAATACAATTGGAGAAAATTATCTTAAATGAATGAACACAAGCCCAAAAAGAGAAATGCCACATGTTCTCACTCATATGTGGGAGTTGAATGAAATTTAAAAGAAGGAAAAAATCCTATACAGAAATTGGAACATAATAAAAAGCTAATGTAAACTTAGTGGGGAAGGGACAATTTAAGGAGGGGAAAGAAGGAGGTAGGGAGGTAGCAAAAGGAAGCTATGAGGAGAGAAGACAGGAGGGGGAGGAGGGACAAGATGGGGCTAGGAATGAGAGAGAGGGAGACTTCAAAGTAAACAGCCCAACTTTAGTAGTAAGGGAAATAATTATAATAATACCAACAATACCAAATGATGATAATAATGGAAATGGGCTAGTTTATTCATGTAATACTGCTGACAATGTAAAAAGATAGATTACTACAGAAAAAAGTGTGGACTTAAATCATAATTGGGATGCAAGGGTATATATAAAAATATTTGCAAAAAAAACATTCAAGTAGAAGGGAGGCCATTGATGGGGGATGGGAGAGGAGGGAGGAGGGGCACAAGAGGGTAAGGGGGAACTATCTGTGCGATGTACAATGAAACACATATACGGAAATGTCACAATGAAATGCATGTCAGAATGAAGCACATTAAGTTGTACATTAAAAGTTTCCAATAAAAAAAGTCAGGGGAAAAAAAAAAGAAGTGAAAGACTTCTAATTTTAATTTAATTGAAATGATTTAAATGTCAACATACTAATGTTCCTCCTTTCTTTCTCAGTCTGTCTCTCTCAAATTAAAATTCTTTTCTTTGAGTCAAATAAGGCTACAAATAATGGGTTGTAAAGTATAGTCTAAAAATATTTAAAGTTGTTCATGTTATTCTTTGCAGGTTGTTGGGATTTATGGGATGGGTATGAGTGCAATAAAGCTGAAGGCCATTAGTCAAAAACTTTTGAGTCATCAGAGAGTACTTTGTGGGAAAAAATGCCAATTGAATATATGACATTTTAATGTTTTATAGCATTTTTTTTGGCTGTGAAGTGGTTGCCATAAACTACAAGTGAAATGGACCATTTGTTGCCTTCAGCTGGATAAATATACTTGATTAGGTTAATATTATCACACTAATTTTCATATAGAAACTTGTAATATAGACATTTTTCTTCACTAGTTCTGATCATCTAATTTCAAACTTTTAAAACACTCTTATTGACAGATAAGGATGACAGTAAGTATATACCTATAACATACTAACTTATAAAGCACATGCATACTATTATTCTAATAAATTATATTACTTTCACAACATAAAAATTATAGTCAAACTAAATTATCCCAAGCAGAAATTTTGTGAAACAAATATTCTTGTGCATCTTTTTGGGTTATGTGAACCTCACTGTAGAGAACACCAGTATAAAGGATTGATTGCATTCTTTGGTATAACTTAACTGATTTTACCTACATTGAAAGGAATTCTGAAAAAGTTAGATTCAAGTTTTTGTTTTCTCTCATTTAAACTCATGATAACTATATGGCATTAGTATGTTTGATCTAAGGAAAAAGAATTATTTTGTTGTTAGGTACCATCAAGTTGGGTCTGACTCATAGCAACTTCTATGTACAACAGAGAAAACGCTAACCAACACTGTGTCATGCCCGGTGCTATGTCAGTGCTTCTCTGCTGTTCATAGGGTTTTCAATGGCTGAATGTTTTGTGAGTACACTGCCAGGTCCTTTACCCAATCCTACAGCACCTGGTATTCCCAGATACTCTCCCATCCAAGTACTAACCAGGCCCAGTCCTGCTTAGCTTCCAAGGTCAGACTGGATTCGATGCTAGAGTAGGACATGGGAAGGTTTGTTTTTGTTGTTCTTAGGTGCCTTGGAGTTGGGTCCGACTCATAGAGACTCTCATAATGTTTTCAATGGCTGATTGTTTTGGGATTGCCTCAGGAGTGGATTGCCATGTCCTTCTCCCATTTTCATAGTGCTGGGAATCAAACCGTGGATGTCAGAGACTGCAGAGCACTGCTCTACCAACTGAACTAAATCCCAGCCCATGGGAAGGTTTAGGAAACTTATATCCTTACATGTATTAGTAAAAACTAATAAATATTAACCTTAATGGTAGCATGCTGTAATATCCACTAAATTGCCAACAGCAACGGATTATTTCTTTCTCCAGAATTGATACATATAAGTCTTGCATCCGAGCCAACTTTCCAGAAAGCAATTCATTTATCAAACATGTGAAAACGTAGTGATAATTACATTCTATATGTGTATGTGCTTCAGCCCTGGTCCAGCTCAGCTTTTTCAACCTTGCTGAGAGCAATTGTACTAATTTTGTTGTATCTTACATACTTTTTGTGCTAAGGAATATGTTTTAGTAGCAGGGCCTGCTCATGGCCCTCTTCTGTTTAGTCAACTTGAGGAGGGCTCAGGAAAGCTGAAGAGAAGGCTGGACATTGTGGAAGGGTCAGGGAAAGCAAAGGTGACTCTGTAGGGATGAGATAGAGCATGGCTTGCCCTGGAAACTGAGCCTATGACTTCTCGCTTGCTGGAAAAGAAAGCTTTATGACATGGAGAGGTCTTCAATGCATATTATCAAATGGAAGAAGCCCATCTGAAAAGGCTGCAAACTGTATGATTTCAACTGTATGACAACCAGGAAAAGCTAAGACCATGAAGAAAGTAGTAAAGATCAGTGGTTGCCAGGTGGGAGGGATAAAGAGGTGGAGCACAGTGGAATTGTAGGGCATGAAACTTCTTTGTGACATTATAATGCTGGGTAGTTGTCATTATCTGCAAAAGGTGTCAAAACCCATAGAAAGTAAACACTAAGAGGGAGCCCTCCAGAAAGCCGTGGACTTTGGTTGAATATGATGTATCATTATAGGTTCATCTGTTGTGATAAATGTGCCATTTTGGTTGGAGATGTTGACAATGGGGACACTGTGCTTGTGGGGTGCCAGGAGTGTATGGGAACTCTGTATGCCTTCCTCTCAGTGTTGCTGTAACCTAAAACTACTAAAAAAAAAATAGTCTTAAAAAATAAAATAAGCTTTATGCTTTCCATCCTTCTGGGAAACTAGGAGGCCCAAACATTGAAGTGGGGTTGTTAGTCATCTTTCCATTGCTATAACAAACACCTGAGATAATCAACTTACAAAGAGAAAACAGTTACTCTGGCTCAGTTTTAGAGTTCTCAGGCTTTGAATGGTTGGTTCTGTTACTTTGGGCCTTTTGCAAGGCAGTATATCATGGCAGAAGTGCATTGCAGAGCAAAACTGCTCAGGGCACCTCTGGGAAGCCAAAAGAGAAACAGGAAGGGGCTGGGTCCCACTGTGTCCTTCAAGGTCATGTCCTCAGTGACCCAAAGACTTCCTCCTAGGCCCCACCTAATAAATGTTTCACTACCTCCCAATAGCCTACTCATTTCCATTGTAGCATTTATTCCAACTTGTTATTCATCTCCTTGCTTTTTACTTCATTTTTTTCTCTATTTCATTTCTGTGATGGTGAATTTCATGGGGAAAGGGAATATGTGTCTTCAGTTTGTTCTCGTACATCAAGCACAGTGCTGTCAAATACAAGGCAAGTAACAATGTCCTGTTACAGTTGTATTTCTTCTCCAGAAAAAATCTGCTATAACTAGTAAACAGCAAAACCAGAGTTGGTAGTCAAGTTTGTTTTATTCCATAGCCTACATTTTTTTCAAACTTTTAAATTCTATTTTGTTGAAACACAGAAACAGTATAAAGAACTTTCTAATCCAAACCTAAAGTTAACTCTTACTTCTATATTGTGGCCAAGGAAACACAAAGAAATTATGTGGGACATTAATGTCTAAGGCTAACTACAATGGCCAATGAATGTGCCCTTGAGGAAGAACTATCAGAGTTGTATTACTATCATTAATTGAGCTCTTAATGCAACAGAAAGGAGAAAAGAGCAGCTACTATGTTTTAACTATGCTTCTTTTTTTTTTTTTTAAAGTATTGAGGGGTTGAATCCAGGACCTTGCCTGTACTAGGCAAGTGCTCTACCAGTGAGCTGTACCCCACACCTCTTTTTTATTTTTTATTTTGAGATAAGGCCTTGCTAAATTGTGCAGGCTGCCTCTGGCTTTGAATTCATGATCCTCTTGCCTCAGCCTCCTGAATCCATGGGATTACAGGAGCATACTATCATGCCCCGAGGAACTATGCTATTTTGTTTTTTTAACACAGGTTTTAGCTGCCAGGAAACCGAGAAGAACTATTTTCAAATCTGTTTTATATCCAGGAGCATACATAGAGGCTTAGAGAGTTAAGCACCTTTTCTAAATTCGCATCTCTAATGTAAAGTGCAGGTAAACATAGGTCTTAAGTACAATGCTCTATTATGTCTTGTTTTAGTGCTATATTTAGAACTGTTAAAATTTAATAAAACTTGATTTTGAAATAAGGAAATATTTGTGCATTGTTTTCTTTGTTTTGAATGCCAAGTAAAGTATGGCAGTAATTGCTATTTCCCATCTGTAACTGAATTTGACATATTGAATGTGTCTGGATTTTTTATGCATATATCAAGCTCAAACAATACATGAAATAATTATAACTAATTTTGCCCAAAGTGAAGTATTTTTAATCTTACTCTTAAATTGTTTGTCACTTGAATTCATGTGTTTGTTATTTATGTTATGGGTATTCAAAGTTTATTTTTTTAGGTATGGGATGTATCAACATTCTTAATCTTTTTGTCAAATCCACTGGCAGGCAAATTTGTAGTAGTGTTTGGTCAGTTGCTTAGGGGACAAAACCAAATAGCATATTGGTTGTGTTATGTTGGGCGTTGTGGTTTTACAGTTTAGGAAGTCCAGTTCTTGTTTAATGACATGCAGCCAGTTCTGTACGGCAAGTTTTCCTCCTATATGGAACCAGTGGTTTGAAAAGGTATTTGGAGGGTAGAAAAGACATTTAGATTCCAAAACAAAGTAACATCACAATTTAATCAATTAGGAATTATTTTGTTTCTACAACAACTAAACATTTAAAAATTATCTTTGGAGAGTAGGGATTTTTTTATTGTGATTCAGAGTAAATACTATAAGCTTCAGCATCAGATTGAAATCTGGGCTGTGTATTCATTTCTGTGATGATAATAATGTGCAGAGCTGTTTTGAAATGAACACAAGAAAATAACCATATGTGTATATGCAATGCCAGACACAAGGTGGGTGGCTAATATTATTTCCTAGTACTTACTATTCCCTTTCTAAATTAAAATACAAATGAAGCATATGGATTTTGAGGATATCCTCAAAGTTGAGATTAAAAATGAAAGATTTTAGTGTAGGACTTCTGAAATTATCCTAATCAGCAAGGTGAATGAAACACAATAATGTGGACAACAGGGTTTGGTGAAATTAGGACATTGCCAAATTTAGCTCCTCTGAAAGGAGGAATATCTGCCCAAAGCAGTGTCCATTGTAGAGTAGGATGTGAAGATGGACAGGAGTGGAGTCAGGAGGCAGCAGCTGTCCAGTTAAGAGCAAGCCATTTTTCACCATGAGAAACTCAGGCTGATATGTAGTACCAGAACTCCATGTATATAATAGGACAGACTAGGAGCACCAGCAGAGAGCAGGAGCTGTCTCAGAGCCACTTTGGTTCTGAGCAGTGATAGAGATGGGCTAATCACATGAAAATATAGGCCATAGTTTCAGCAAAACATCCAGTTTCCACTGCAGTGGAGAAAAGAGCATTTGCATTAAGAAAATAGCCTCAGCTGCCATTTCCAGTGGATAAGAAAATATATAATTCAAATAAAATATAAACAAAATCCTACAACATGAAAAAATTGCTGTTAGCTTAGACCATGCCTATGGACTAATCTCCATATGAACCACCAGCAAATGACTAATGCAAAAAAAAAATTTACTGGTTTCAATATTATATGATATAAAAAAAGATCATCATATCAAGATCTTTAAAAGAAATCACAAGAGAAAAGGAAGAAATGAAGAGAGAAGCCAGAAGCTCATGAAAAATAAATAAATAAACAAGATGGTGGGGCTATGAAAGAGATAAAATTTTTTAGTGGACATTGTGCTATAAATTTTAAAATAGGGCAAAAAAAAAAAAGTGCAAAGCCAAAAACCTTAATAGAAATGTATGTCTGTGAAGGATTAGTGCAAAACCAAAAACTATCTCTTCAGAAAAGAGATAGTAGGTGAATATTGGACAGATTCAAGAAAGAAAAAAAATAAAAGCATCATAGAAATCAAGGTAAAGTTTGTTGGAGAAGATGAAAAAATAAACACTGCTCAAAACACAGTAAAAGATCTAGAGAGATGGATGTGAGAAAAGAGAACAAAATGAAACAAAAGAATTTAAAAAGATTAGAGAGAAAATGATAGGCAGCTGTGTTTGTTAGTTTTCTTGTAGCTGTGACAAAATACCTCATAAAAGCAATTTAAATGAGGGAAGATTTATTTTGATCACAGTTTCAGAGGATTGAGTCCAATCACGTGGCTCTGTGTTTCTTGGCTTTGATGAAGCAGACCATCATGGCACTGGGCACATGTGGCAGAGGCTGTGCCCCTTATGGCTGACAGCAGCTCCAGACAGAGAGGGGCTCAGGACAGTACATAGTCTCCAAGGACATGTCCTGAGTGACCTACTTCCTCCAGCCAGGCCCCACCTCCTAAAGTTTCTGGAACCTCCCAATATAGTGCCCTAGGCTAGGAAGCAAGGATTCAATACATAAACCTGTGGGGGCCATTTCATATTTAAACTGTAACAGTAGCAATGCCTGCAGCCATACCACTGTGGTCTCTCATCCCGTCAGATCTCGAAAGCTAAGCAGGATCAGACCTGGTTAGTACTTGGATGGGAGACTGCCTGGGAACACCAGCTATTGTCGGCTTGGGAGAAGGACCTAGTAACCCACTCCCAAAAACTAATCTGCCATTGAAAACCCTATGAATAGCAGAGAAGCACTGACAATAGTGTTTCACCAGTTGTGTGTAAGGTCGCTATGAGTTCGATATGGACTCAAGGGCACCTAACAACAACAACAAAGAGTAGCAATGGAAGATAGCCATAGGAAATAAAGCACGCACATTTTTGAAGTATCTAATAACAAATGGAAATTGTATGACAAAATAAACATTTAAAGGTATCAGTCAAGAGAACTTCCATAGATTACAGATTTGAATTTACATGTTGAAAAGTCATACCAATTCCAATGTAAATTGCTCCAGAGCCATCAACATAAGAACACATCCAAGTTAAATTGAGAGATAGTGAAAGAATCCTGTCAGTAGCCAGGAAAGAATTTACTTGTAGAAGAAAAAGATTAGTGTGACCATAAACTACTCTACAATATATTGAATGCTAAATAACATCTACAAAATCTTTAGAGGAAGACCATGACACAAGAATTTTTTAACCAATAAAAATGTTGTTCAAGTACAAAGGCAATAGCAAACAATTTTGAACATGCACAACTTGAGAAATATTGTTCCCATGAGACATCTTGAGGAATTTTTTAGAAGAAAAACTAGTCAGAGCTGGGATGTAGCTAAGTGGTAGAACACTCATCTATCACATACAAAGCCCTGGGTTTGATTCCCCAGCAACACACACACACACACACACACACACACCACACACACACACATCTCCAGAAGAAAAATTACAATCAATCAGAGATATCTTTAAAAGAGAAGGAAAGAAAAAGAAAAGTGAAAGCTACAACAAAAACACTTGTCATAAACATTGAATCTGTGTATTTTTTTTTTTTTTTTTTTGTGGTATAAGGGTTGAAACAAAGGCCTCACACCAACATACTTTTAAAAAACTGGACCACTAAGCTGTGCCCCCAGCCCTTTTTTTTTTTTTTTTTTACTT